>OZ018394.1:62587176-62891817 GCA_963969525.1 Ontholestes murinus | reverse complement strand
ATAAGGAAGGTATCCCTATAAGACCAATTGTGTCTTACATATATGCACCAGCTTACAAACTGTGCAAATATTTAAGTAAACGATTGCCTACATTTGTAAATTTCAATTCAAAATATGCAATAAAAAACTCAGTGGAACTTGTACAAAAAGTAAAACAACTAAATATTCCCAAGAACGCGAAGTTAGTGTCTTTCGATTTAAAAAGTTTATTCACCTCAGTACCAACTTCAGAATTAAAGACAATTATAACAGATTTAATTAATAAATCAGATAATAACATCGTCGAAAAATCTGAAATGATGAAATTAATCAACATTTGCCTAGAACAAAATTACTTTGAGTTCAATAACACCCTATACACTCAAACTGATGGCCTACCTATGGGGTCACCCTTATCCCCCCTTTTTGCAGAAATGTTTATGGCAAATTTTGAAGAATCAATGTTCAATAACACCGATATTAAAAATAAAAATAACATATTATTCTGGAGTAGGTACGTGGATGATATTTTTTGTATCTGGACAGGCACTAACCGACAATTAAATTCATTTGTTCAATTTTTAAATTCAATAAACCCAAAAATACAATTTACTTCAGAAATAGAAATCAACAATAGTTTAAACTTTTTAGATTTAACAATAGAAAAAGCTGATAATAACCGATTAAAATTCAAAATATATAGAAAAGATACATTTGCTGATACAATCATCCCTAGCTCATCAAATCACACAAACCAAATTAAATTTAGTACTTTTAACTCGTATATAAATAGATTAATAAACATTCCACTGAGTAGTCAAGATTTTACCAATGAATTAAATACAATAAAGACAATAGCCCGGAACAACGGATACAATAGCGAAATAATTGACAAAATTTTAAAAAAGAAAAAGAAAAAACAGTTAATGAAACATTTTTACATTCAGGAAGATACTAACATAAAGTATGTGAAACTTAATTATGTTAAGGATCTGTCAAATAAAATAATAAATATTGTAAAGGGTAATGAATTTCGCATCATATGTACAAACCAAGCTAATTTAGGCAAATTATTAATAAATAACAAATCCCCCATAGACAAATCAAAAAAGTGTGGTGTTTACGAGCTTAAGTGTAGTGGGTGTGATGCTTTGTATATTGGACAAACAGGAAGATCATTTCATACGAGACTTGAAGAACACAAAAAGTCAATATTAAACAACAAACAGTGTACAGGAATTTCAAAACATTGCATAAACAATAACCATTTTATAGACACAAATAATTTTAAAATTCTATATTCAGGTAATAAGGGTCTCGATTTAAATCTCAGGGAGGGCCTAGAAATAAACAGGGCAATAAAAGCTGGGAAAAACCTCGTCAACGACAACGAGGAGATTTGGAATTCCCCGATCTTAAAATCCCTCATTACCTGATTATATATAAACTTGTCAGTTTCTTTTGTAATTCACTCTTGATAATGCTGTAAAAAGCGAAACTAGTTGAGTAAATATAGAAAAATTGTGAAACAAACCAAGTGTAATTTAATTTAAACCTTCATTAGTAATACTTCACGTAATTTTTTACTAATTTGCAAAAGGTATTTAAAAAAATGTTTGAGTATTATAACCAGACTTGGAGAGAATGCATTGAATAAGGGTTTACTAAAATAACCGGGCTAGGACCGTATATTTGTTGTAATGGCAGAAGATGTCGTGGTTTTGTATTAAATTAATACTTTGTTTCCATATTTCATATGGTATTTAAAAATCAAACAGTTTCCTGATCAGATTTATTACTAAAGTTGAAGGTGTGATATTGCAATATAAATATAACAAATATTTATTTGGTTTGCCCCCTCCCGCTGTGTCTCGCTGGTGGTTATAACAATCAATTTACGGTCTTTAATCTTCAATACTTCTGAAAAGTACAATTAAGGTATCTTTTATTATTTTATTTTGCTCTTTTGGATAGTTTTTTTTGGTTTGGCCTACATAAATCTTAATATTCGAATTGGTATACAAAACTCTAGTTTTGTTTATTTATTTGGTATTCTTAACGGTAAGCCCTCGGGCGAACAACAACCACCCGTTAACGGCGACCGAGCTTGCGTCCACTTTGGATAAATCTGGAAACATGTTTAGACTAACCGAAGCCCACAAAAATTTCTAACTCAAAACATACTGACATATATGTCATAAAATAGTTCCATGTAAATTCGAACAAAAATAGGCAAAAATATTGCCTAAATAGGCAAGAATCACCTGATGATATTCGTCAGCTTTATTAAATAATGTGTTGAGTAAAAGAACATTGCACTGTGAACTCGGCCTTCAAGTCTTGTGATTTAAATTTTAAAGTTATTGTAAATATATTTTACTTTTGTATATGTTTTAGTAAGACTTCATGCTGGTTATTTAATAGGTAATCTCCTTTAGTGGTGGCTAGCTTAATTTCTAATCCATCTAATACTACAGCGTACGACCTTTACGATACATTTCGACCTGTTCTTTTATAAATTAATGATTTGTTTTATTGTCGTAACCTCGTTTCAAAGTTTTGTCCCGTTTGATCTATACAATTCAGGCAGTTGATTCTATACCCGCTTGCCTTTTTAAATGTATATTTTGTTTCTTGTTGTTAATTTCTTTGTAATCTAAATTGATTTTTTTCAAATACGATTGCTTTTACCTTATTTAATCTTAGTGGTTTTTAAAAATTTTGGTGTTAGTGTTGTTTATAAATGGCATTGCTGTATATCAACCTAAATTCATTTCTTGTTCCAAATTTGGCATACCACATTCACTCACAAACTATTTAACGTACACTTAACCATTTTTAGTTTATTTTGCAGAAATAAATACGTTCAAATTAGTATTGCTTTGATAGCCTTGCTATTTGCAACACGCAAATTACTTTTGTTTCATACAATATCTGTCGAGGTATTATTGTTTCAATAAGTGATATTTTGTAGTCTTAGTAAGACTCGTTGTTGTGGATTTCCGAAATGTTTTCGTATGTTTTCTAATTATAACTGTTTTATTGGCCTGGCCCCAATTTGGACATGAATATACACCTTCACTGTGAGGATATTTATTTTCGATTCAAAATTTTACCAAAAGGGAACGTGCTTTTAATCAAAGGTAGTCAGACTATTATCAGATATAATGTCCCAAGGGCAATGATAATCCGCGATAATTTTGACTACCCGAAAGTGTGTTGCTTAGTAATTGCCCGACGCCGTCAGGCGGAGGGCAATTACTTAAAGCAACACACTTGAGGGAACTAGTCAAAATTATCGTGTATTTATCATTGCCCGAGGGGCATTAGGTAAGATAAGTTCTTGAATAACTTACAAAATATTAAAAGTTATTTATTATATAAGCAATTTTGAAAAAACAATGATTAAGCGTGTAAGTTGGTACCTCTGGCGTATCGCTCCGTCTTTTGTCATAATTTGGCGGTTATGTTTTAATTCGTATTTCCTAACCTCACAAAAATGCTCGAACGGCCTCCGTAAGTATTCACTTTTAACCGTGTTTTCTAGTGTCGTTTTTTCTATTAACTAGTTGGTTCATCACATTCTATACCGAAGCGTGATTCGGACGGACCTGATTATACATTGACAGATCGATTGTATTTTTTAACTCAAGGGCAACTGCGGATATGGTATAAATGTCAACTTGACAGCCGGGAGATTATCGATAATTTCCCTAGGGAGCTTTTCAGTTCGCGGTGACATTGCCGCCTTAAGTGTGCGTAGCATACGGCGTTTGTCAAAAATGGGCGAATCTGATTGGTTGCTCATTAATGAAAGAACTTATCAACCCAATTACCCTATGTTTAGTGTTCATTCTTCCAGTAGAAGTAATCTTATCAGAAGATATTGATCTTTTAAAGCATTTTGTTAATCTGCTCTGGAATTCGTTGCAAATAAATGCTAGAGGCACAATGTTAAGCAACTATACCTTAGAAACTACATTATATTACTAATTATAGGCCAATAAACGCATTTTCTGCTTTCATTCCTTTGCATTTCGTGTTCTACTCCCGGGTCTTCTATGCAAAGTCATTTCCTATCTTTTGGGTAGTAATCATTTCTTAATTGTATTCAATATTTTTTAAAATTCTAAATACCTTTTACCTTTCGGTGTCGGCTTTTAAATCACTTTATATTTGACAATACGTATACATTTATAAGATCATAATTTTTACTTTTCTTTAAATTATTGTGTTAGTTTTTTCATTTTTCTTTCAATTCTTTTTTGTTTCTGGTTAGTTTTTTATCTCATCCCATCGAATCCCTCGTACTTCGGCTGCTTTTCTTACTTCTTCTCTCCAAGATTTTCCGGGCCTCAATATTATTTAATTATAACTACTCCAAAATGTAAGACACGATCACTGGTTGGGAGTTATTCGATAGAACTCTATGAATAAAAACTATTAAAATATCTTCACTCCATTGAGCAATCCATAGGTACCGCTAATATTTCTGTCGCTAAAACATCTGGCTCATTACCTTGTAGTCCCATCCCATGGAGAAATCTTGCCTAAAGGCAATACAATAGAGAATTCAAACAAAATATGACTGTTTCAATTAGAAATGATCTTTGGTAAGGCGTCTTATTAACGAGAGCATAAAACATTACAGTAAAAAATATATTCTTTAATAAAACGCTTACTATGTTTATTCAGTGTTCATTAAGAATTACCACATAGTAACGATTACAACCATTATTATGATTATATCTCTTAAATTACCATCGAGAGAGGTTCAGAAAACTGCATCTGGAACAATGCGCAATAGAAGGTATTGTTCTTATAGAAATTAGGCAAAGAAAAAGACTTATGTTCTAAGTTTATATTTGCAGCTTGACAGCTCATTCTAAAAGTTATTACTAAATTGCTAATAAAACTTGTGTTATTTTCGGGACATTCCTGCAATTATAATGTTGTTAGTAGGTTTAGACGAATGATCTCTAATCATTCCAGCAGAATAAGCTTCTCCTCTCTCTGTGAAGCTTGTTCAGTACGTTTGGCCCATGTTCCGCTAGCCCTCGTAATGGTATTCTTCTTTCACTCTTTTGTTTGACCTATATATAATTCATCAAGATTTGCACATTTATTTGTAAATATTCCTGATTTTTACTTATCCTTTTGTTTCTTGATAAATTGTTTCTATTGATGATATTCGTTTTTCACATCATATGGACCTAATAATTTTTTGAATTTTTGGTTGACATTGCCAAGAAATACATAAATGTATTTATCTTTTTTTGTATTATTTATTTATGTTATTAATATCCTCGGTTTCTTCTTAATTAATTTTGTAATTATTTTTCCCTCGTACCCGTTGTTCTTGGCTATTTCATAAATGGTATTGAGTTTTCATTATAGTGATCTGCAGTCATATGTATTGTTATTAGAAAATGTATATATGCATTAAGTGCTAAGTATTTTATTTGTGCTGATTGAAATAAATTATTATATTTAATTTTAATTCAGGTTATTCATTTCATGCAGAAATACATTTAGTTGACGGTGGAGCCACCCCATGCATAAAAACATCGTCTACATATCTACTCTAGAACAAGATTCTTGTATCTATATAATAGTTAGGGCTATCATAGCTGATCCATCTTCTTGGGTGTATTTTTTTTTTGTTAAATCTAAAATATTTCGAGATAAGGTACGAAGGTAATCTATTAATTTGTGTAATTCAAATTCTTGGGTTTTTTTTGTTGTAATAATTTCTTGATTATGGTTTTTAGTTTTGTCACTGGTTTACATGTAAATAAACTTTTCACGTCGTTTATTATTGATAGATTCCCGAGTATTTTTATCGAGTACTTCTAGGTTCTATGTTTATATTTACACTTTGAAGGTAATACTAAATTGCTATTAAAACTTGTACAATATATTGGTGTTAATTACGATTATATATCTTATCGTTCCCCAATCACCGGTTGCTAATCACCTTACACCATCGTTTACCAATGTTTCAAATTCTGCAAATTATAACGATAAATTTCTCTGTTAGTCATTTCCAAGTTCGAATAGTGTCAAGTGTACATTTCTCATTAGGAGAAGTAAAACTCTTGTTATGAAAATTTGGTTTCACCAAGAGAGTAGCATAACAAATATTGGTTATGTAAAAATTATCAGTTTAGGTTTTAATATAAAATTGAATTGAAAACGACATATAGGAAACTATGTGCATGCTATAAACTTACTGAAAATTATTTCTGATCCTTTTTATATACGAATAGAGTAGTTATTCTTCATTAATATGGTTCTTTTGGACTGAATGGTTATTAGAAATTAGTATAATTTGATAATTCCGAGCAATCGTCGACACATGTGCGAGGAAACAGATAATAAACACATTAAACATATGAAGAGCCTACTTTCTAATACCCATTCGGTTAGTTACATGTTTCATCAAGAATGCAGCAACAAAAATATTGACTTTGTTCTTTTATATGCTTAAAAATATGATATAGTTGTATTATTACCTGCATGCGATAGTCTTATCATAAGTATGATACCCGTTTGGCAACTGAAGCATTTAGAACCAGTCCTGTGGTTAGTTTGTATGCCAAAATAAAATAAAAACATCAACTTCAATATCTAAAAATAATGTTGAAAATTGGTTGTTATTCTAATCATCCAACTGATATTTAAATCTTTTGCTCATAATATACTTATTGTCAGTGCATTCGTCAAAACTCAACATGTACATGCCGTAAACCCAAAAAGACTTTATGTCCAAGTACAATTGCGACATAACAATTATATTGAAACATTATTAGTTCCTTGAAAGTGCGTAGCTTTGATATTAACATTTCATTATCCTTTCCCAACAATTATATAATGCCAAATATCAAGGTTACAAATTTAAAACAGATATGTGCAGTATATTTACAATTAAATTATATGAATGCAAACAAGCTTTGCGCCAATCTTTAAGATGGTAGCTGCCTGTGATATGTCGTCCCAAGCTTTTTGAATCTGTTGCTAGAGATTGTGTACGTTATCTGGAGGGTGTGGTAAATTATCCAGTCGCCTACCAACCGCATCCCATATATATTCAGTGGGTGACAAAGCCGGACATGAAAGGATGGTAATGTTATCTTCCTCCAAAAAAAAAAACGTGATGTGTAGCCCTTGTCGTATGAGGGCACGTGATATCCTACAAATTTCCAGCCACTAAAGCAATGAGGTCTAGCACATTGGTAATGTAACCAGCACTAAAAAAATCGAGACTCGTTACTAAACACAATTTGATGCCGTTCTTGCGCCCAAATCGAGAGGAAGAAAAATTGGACGTTATGAACGAAGCTAATAAGACCTTATCTGCCGATAACAGATTTCATTGACTTTCTGAGTCCTACACCTCTCATCCAATTATTTGCAATTTATCAAGTTGTTGAAAATCTGTCTCTTGTGACCAAAAGTTCCATTTAAATAAATGAAGTTATAGCCATTTAAAGTTCTCATTTGTTTAATTTCAATTTTTTTACACCCGGTATAAGATGTCAAATTTATTATACTTGGAAAATAAAATATGATCTATTGTTACATTTCAGTGTAAATTTGGTATGCATAACTTAATTACTTTTTAAGTATTTGAAACATGAAAATTAGGTTAAATTTTTACAAAATTCAAATTAATTCAAAATCCTTAAGGTTTAAGTAATACAACCTTATTAAAACACACACTTATTTTGATCGAAGGATCCAAAAGTGCAATAAAATACAGGGTGTTTCATTTAAAAAAAAACACAACTTTGATACTTTTAGGGTTTTTGGGACACCCTGTATATTATGAAAGTAATTTTAAAAAGTAGCCCTAATAGACCCCCATATATCCCCAAAGTGAAACTTTTTGAAAGTCACGTATTTTGGCCACAATATTCCGTGCCGTATAGCGTGAATAACCCTGTATAATATCAATGTATTGCTCTTTTTAGCGGTTAAGATATCAGAAAGGTTCTGGGATTTATCTCATCGAATTAATTTAGAAAATTGTCTAGATTTTTAGTACCTGTCCAAACACTAAAATATATAATATGTAGTTGATTAATAATTTACTTGGTTCATTTCACTTTATTCACTTTAACTACATATTTTTAACATAATATTTCACCAAGTGATAAATGAAAAACAAATACAAGATATATTAAAAGATACATCAACATATCTACATCAAAAGTGAAATAACGGCATTTAATATACATACATCTAGAAGCAGATATGACATTTATTCAGCACATTCTGCGAGCTATTGCAATTTACATAATATATTAAAATTTGAATTCCTTAATTATTCTTGTGCATTAAAATGTTTTATCACCTATTTTTAATTAAGGAATTACATATAGTAGTATTAAATATATTATAAATTACTTTTAGGTACAAGGACTGTTTGGATGTATACCTCATAACTACACATTTGTTTCAAAATCGGTTACACAAATCGTTACATTAACCAAGAAGAAGTGGGAACATCTATTAATCTTCTTTCCTTCATCTCGATATACCATATATGATAATTTTGATATTTATTAAAAATTATGCAGACTGTATTATTTATATATAATAAAATTGAATAATTCTATAAAAACCTAATGTATAAAATTTAGTTTTTTATATAGTAACCTCATAGTTTTTACTTAATGTAATAATTTCTCTTGTCAAATAAATAAATTTGATAAATTTAAAAAAATTAAAAGTATTGCGATATATATTTCATTTATATTTAAACCTGTGTTCTCTATTTTTCTGTACAAAAAGTTTACAACCCATAAACAAAAATTAGAAATATGAGTAACTTGTTTTAATATCACATACTTTATATTTTTATATTTCTATGCTGTTTGTTTATGTTTTCGGAAGTACCCAGCCACCTCCGACCTTTTTTTCAAACGGAAAGGTATGTATCTTTTGAAAGATCTCTTCTCAAGGAATACAACACACTATTTCTTGAATAGTACACGTTAAAACAAATTTTATGTTGAACACGTTTCGGCGTAAAGTTATATGATTTTGACATGTGTTTTGATGCTTTGGAACTACGTTGCTTAGTTACTAGTGATAATAATAGTGACCAAAGCAGTCACATACGCGAGGCTAAACCTATTATTAACTATAAGGTAAATATAATACTAGGTTTGTAATTTCACTGATTTCAGTGAAATTACAAACCTAGTGTTTTATTTACCTTATATATGGAATTTCATCATGTATAAGCCTCGTCAATTCAGTATTATTAACTCTTTAAGCAAATCCGGTGACTCCAGCCAGGCAACTGGCCCGTGACAACGAGATTTGTCTACTACTATACTACTGTTCTGAAAATTCTTAGATCAGCCAAGCTGCATCATTACAAGATGCAGGCACTCCAAGAATTACCGGAAGATGGCCCGGACCGCCGAATCGAATTTTGCGAGCAAATGATGAACCTGATCGACAATGACCAGATTTCATTAGCATCAATTATTTTTTCCGACGAAATTACTTTTACCTTACATGGTGACGTTATCGTCAAAATTGTCGTTATTAGGCTGACTACAACCCTAATTGGATTCGAGAAACTCATACTTAGTTCCCGCAAAAAGTTAATATATTATATTATTTTCCCAATAGATGGATTGGAAGAAGAGGGTACATTAAATGGCCGGCTAGATTTCCGGATCTTAGGCCCCTTGACTTTTTTGTGGGAATACCTCAATAGTAAGATCTATTTAACAAAACCGAATGACATTGAGGACCTTAAGCAACGTATTAGGCATGAAATTCGGCATGAAATCAATGTTTACCCTTTGCCAAGAAAGAAACGGTGCCCATTTTGAACATTTGTTGCATTAAATAGTATTCAAGTTATAAAGTTGGTTTTATATTTTTTTTATCACTTGGGCTTCGAATATATTAAAGAAATAAATAGTGTGTTGGTTTCAAAAATGTTTTTATATCTACGAAAATGTTGAAATCTATGTGGTGAGTTCTTGAAATGAGAATGTTACAGAAGATGATTGTAATGAACCTAAAGTGGAGAGTTATACTTAAATCATTTCAATAATATTTAATACTTTTTTGATATTTCAAGTTAAGTAGGGAGGAAAAGTTATTATAAATGAGAGCAGCACAAGAAGCAATAATAATGTATAAATTTTACTGTCCCATTTTTTTTAAATTTAAGATGAGACTATAGCAATTGAAGTTATCAATATTCTAGAGATTTTTTAGTAGGTAGTTATATTTTTCTCTTTTTTGCTTAATAACTGCAAGTTATTATATAGACGACCGCAACCTGAAAGAATATTAGGTCAGTACAAATAGATGGAATAGTAATAATAATTTATTTGCCCAACAAAAACCAATTACAGGAGAAAAAATATAAATATAAAATAATTCATAACAACATAAATTTAAAAAAACTTTTAAATACAGTAAATAAATCAATAATTCTTAAGATTAACATACAACACAATTTTTAATTAAATATTTTCAAAATATATAAAGTGCTGTTACGTATACGTCTAGTTTCAAGGCTACTGTCCCCCATTTTAAGTTTATAAATATATTTTAAGAAACGTCAATCAATCAATCCTTTGTTTCTCGTAGCCACTATATACCAAAATACATTATAAGAGTAACAACATGGTTTTTGAAGTGGATGAGAAAGTCAAATTACAAATTATTAGTCTAAATATAAAAAAAATATAAAAAATAAATACATAATAAATAAACACATTAAAATTAAAGTTAAAATTAAGTTCAAACACAATAAAATAAAAACAGGTAAGTTATTATACATTAAAACTATAGATACGAGTAGAAGGTATAATTTACATATATATGTTAGGAAAATTGTGTCCCGTTAGAGTCATAAAAAGTCATTGTAGAAGCAATTTTTTATTAACAATTGTTTTAATTTGGCTTTAAATTGTGTAAGTTTTCCGCATTTTTTTATCTCGTTGGGTAGCTTATTATATACTAGCATGCACATATATCTGGCCGATTTCTGATAGAGAGTTGTCTTGTGGAACGAAACACGTATGTCTTCACCTTGCCACGTACTATATTTGTGAGTGCTGTTTTCAAATAGATCAATATTATATGCATATACTGCACACTTTAATATATAAATACTAGGTACAGTAAGTATATTATTGTCAATAAAAACGTTTCGGCATGTTTGGGTTTTCCGCAGACCGAAAATAAGCCTTAGGATGATCTTTTGCGCTACAAAAACACGTGTTATATCTGCTCTATCCCAGCTTAAAATGTTATAAGAAATATTAGAGTGAGCCAAGGCATAGTATACATCCAGCAATGATGCGCGGCTAATTTTAGATTTTAGTTTATGTACTGCATAATAAGCACTACTTAACCGGGAGGCAACATGGTTAATTTGTGTATCCCAGCGAAGGTTTTCCTCGATATAAGAGCCTAGATATTTTACATAGGTACATGGGAATTTCTGAACGTTTCCTGTTGTAAAATTGTAATATTTTAGTTTTAACTGTGTTTGATAGGATACATTTTCATTACACCACTCCGACATTTCTTCGTTTACTGTTTTGATATTCATTAGGAGTTCCCCTGATTATTTACGGATAACACAATTGCAATATCATCTACGAAATTTATCATTTGGCCCATGGAGATATGTTCGGTTAAGTCGTTAATGAACAGCAAAAACAATAACGGTCCAAAAGGCAATCCCTGTACAACACCTTTGTTTACACCAAATATTTCCGAGACACTGTCATTACAATTTGTACAAATAATTTCCGATTTTGTAAGAATGTTTCCACGAGATCTGCAACAATGTCACGAATACCAAGCGCATTTATTTTTACTCGCACAAAATTTGCATTAATTGTCTCAAATGCTCTTGAGAAGTCATAAAAAAGTCCAACTACGTGTTTACCACTATCAATATTTTTCCACTTCGTCCAGAAGAGCAACAATTGCAGTTTTAGTTGAGCGGTGTTTTCTAAACCCGTGTTGTGCGTCCTTGAATAGATGGAAGGTTTCAATGAAGTTAGTCGTAAGACGATATTTTTTCAATTATTTTTGAGAACGAATCCAACAAAGCGATAGGTCGAAAGTTATTAGCATCAGTACTTGATCCATTTTTTTATATAGGTAAAATTTTTGACGTCTTTAGTGCTCGAGGAAAGACTCCAGATTTTAATATTAGATTAATTAAATAGTGTAGAGGCTCTAGAATTTCTATTACTACACTCTTGATAATTGATCGATACTGAGCTATTGTTGTCTTTTAGTTCTAATATTGTATTGTATATTTCTGCATGTGTTACTTGTGATAGAAACATAGATTGTGTCGAATATTTTGAGGTGGTGCATTGTACAAACATGTTGTTACCAAAATGCTCTCTTAATTTTCTCTCGGTGATAGTAGAGTAGTGTTTAGCGAAGATGTTAGCCACTTCGTATGTCTCGGTAATAGGTTTACCGGCACTATTTGTGATTATGTATGTATCTTCTTTTGTGGGTCCATGCAGTTCTTGGTTTATAACATTCCAAATTTATTTGGGGTATATAATATTTGTTGGCTGTAAAAATTACGTTTTGTATCTTCAATAAGTTTTTTGTGTTCTTATTTGTCATTATTATATTTGACTTTGATATCCTCGGATGTGCTTCCATCATAAGGCGGTATGTTGATTTTAGATTATTACTAGACATTTTTACAGCATCGTTTACCCATGTATGATTTTTGTTCCTGATTTGACTTTTAATAGGACACGCAAGATTATAACAATGAAATAATTCATTGAGAAATAACTCGAAACTTGAATTGACGTCCTCAGTTGTAACAGACTGCCAGTCTGTTTTATTTAAATGAGTTTTAAGTTCCGAGATGTTATTTTCTTTTATTTGATGGCAATATCTACGTTTAGGTACATTTTTCTCTAGATTCCGAGTGGTAAGTTGTATACAAGCTAGTTGGTCATGGTGATCGGATATATTTAGATTAAAATTGCTACATGTAAAATTATTTGCGGGAAGATTCGTCACAATGTAATCGATTTGAGTCGATGAGAAACCGTTGTCGGTGGATTGATTTCTAGTCGGTTCATATAGTTTAGATTCAAGATTAAATTACCTAAAAAAAATCACGTAGTTGCTGTTTAGCTGCAGAATTTGGCAAATAATCAATATTAAATCTCCACATATAATTAGACCAGAATGTGTTTTGTTTATATTAACTAGGGAGTCTGTCATATTATCAAAGAAGATAATGATATTACCTGTGGGTGGACAATACACATATATGACGGCAATTTTTGAATTATATGTTCTTATTGAACATCCTGCCCATTCTATCTCCATTTCTACACAATGTTTTGAATCAACAAAAATCATGCATCCGCACATGCTCTCGGTTTTTGCGGGTGTAGTCAGCAATTAATTGGTATACATTTAAATGAACATATTTTTTATTGTCTTTATTGCACCAAGTTTCTGTTAAGCAAATAATATTTGGTTTATTGTCAATTTTGTTGTATATGCTTCGAATATTTTGGTGCATGATATTAACTTCGGGTGAAAGATTGGTGTTGACGGTTTTAATATTGCTAGTTTTTGCGAAACCTGGATTGAGATCGGTAGGTGGATTTCCGAAAAAATTTAAATTCCCGTATAATAATGCCTTCAGGCCAGACATCAGGAGCAATTATTAGGTGAGCATATTCTTTGTGGACATCAATTTTAAAGCAGTTATACTTTTCGGAATTATTCCGATCTTGGCATTCTAATGTTTCCACTGAGAACTGTATATCCAGAAATTTTGTATTGAGGGCAGCAATGAGTTTTTCTCTCGTATAATCCGTTTTATATTTGCCAACGTGATAAAACTTTTTTTTTCAGGTTTATAGACAATCTTTTCTTTATCATGTGTATTTCCGGTAATTACTGGGTGTTTGTCTTTTGATTGCATATGTAAGATTTTCACGGGCTTATTAGTGGTCGTTGATAAGTTTCGCTGCGTTTGTTTGTTTATGTTTTGGTTCGTTGAACTATTCATGTCTAAATTTTTATTGACCATTTTTGGTGATTCCATATGACGTTTTTTATCTCTTTGTTCGCCTTTGCGGGCAATATTTTAATTTTTTAGGTGTTTACGGTGTCCTCTTGTGGAATAAATGTCGATTGTATTGTTGAGCTCTAAATTATCAACAGTTGATTTATAGATGTCAATTGTTCTTGGAGGAAGATTACGTTCTTCTGCAGCTCTTGTATGGTAAAGTCCTTAGATTGCAATAGTTCTTTTAAATATTTTACATCAATTTGTGCATTCGATTCGATAACGGTCTCTCGGCTTGAAAATTATGAGTCGAGGTCGCCACCATTGTCGGAATTGCTGTCACTCGGGCCTTCTTGAGTATGGGAACAGCAGATTATCGATCCCTTGTTAATGTGAATCACATTTTTGAGATGTTTGATGCAACCTGGGTGCATTGTAACCCCACACTTCACACACTTTATTCCACTTTGTGGTACAATGCGGCACCATTTGCAGTAGGAGCAGTAACTCGCACGTCTGGCTTGTTCGACGATATATTGTTCTTTGTAGCTTTTTATGGCACTCATAATAAGGGTGCCAAATGATAGCAGCATACTCAATTTTCGATCTAACTAGAGAGTAATATAAAATAGAAATGGCCGCAAGGTTCGACAATTCTCTGCAGTTATGTAAAATAAATCCTAGACAATTTAACGTGGTGTTCGTTAAATTGTCTAAATATTTCTGAGTACGGTCAAGGTTTTGTTTAAGTTTTGCATTTGATTGTATTGAACATTTTTAGAACATCTGCGTATACAAGCACATCACAAGTTATTTATTCTAATAGGTCATTTATGTACATTAGAAACAACAATGGGCCTAAATTCAAACCCTGGGGAAGCTCAGAAGAGACACATTATATGTAACATTTTGATACCTCTCAAGTAAGTATGATTGAAAGAATGCAATTACATTATTTAAAAGTCCAAAAGCACATAAGCATCAATAGCTTCACTAATAAATTGAGTATATGCACCAGATTTGATACAGTGGAGCTTTGGTACATACATCCATGTTGAATTTCTGAAATATAAGGCCTTATATCTCAAAAGAAACTAGAGTCAATAAGCTGCTCGAAGACTTTAGCAAAGTTGTTTAATATTGTAACAGTTCGGTAGTTCTTTACATTTGTTCTAACTCCGCTTTTATGGATAGGACAAACTTTATCTCTCTTCCAAATAGTGGGAAATGACGCCGTTAAAGACAGATTATATAGTATAGTTAGATGATGTGCAAATACATGTGCACAATCCCTAATAAAATAACTTGAAAGTTATCAAAAACCATCGGTAGCTAAATTAATTTCGGTAAAATTATGTAAGAAAGACCAGCTAATAGGTCATTATTAAATGCGGGAATGTTTGCCTTGTTAAAGTTAAGAAAAGTGGATAAATAGTTTTTAGGTAATCTAGATACAATAGGTTCTTTTGGAATCAAATTTATAGAAATTGGTGGATGGTATTGATCAATAGGTACTATGGGATTATCTTCTCGAGCTATCGTATAATCTAGATTGGTTAAGATGAGATCTAATAATCTTCCAGTTGTGTTGAAAAAGATAAATTCTTTCTTTCTGTTGCTTCTATTTGTACTGGCCTAATATTCTTTTAATTCAATTAATTTATGCTTTAAATCAGGCATGTGCAACTTCATCAAGACCGCGGGCCGGTAAACAAATTCAACCCAAAATCGCGGGCCGGATCTTTTATTTGAATTTATAAGGAACGGAGATTCGTAGTTTGATTTAAGAAAATTATATTATATTTATCACGTTTTAACATTTAATAAGAAATGTAAAAAATAACAACACATATGTACATGTATGTAGTCATTTATTAGAACTGACTTTCAGATAATAGATTAAAATGAACAAGTACAAACATATTTAATGGGAAGACTGTTCATATGTTTCACCAAATAATTAATATTTGGTTAAATATCGGATGTCCCAACACGCAGAGTGTTCTCCAAATGTGAGTTTGTTAATCTTGTACGTGTTTTTGTTTTAACAAACTTCATTTTCGAAAATAGCTACATTTGAATGTTCAAATGAGTCAAAGATGCGAGATTTGGAAATTATTCGTTTGATTAATATTTTTTATAAAAAGATCGGATTTTTCTTGCAATTCAATGAGTTCCATTTGAAAGGAATTATGGAGCTTCTATTTCCACATCAAATGGGGAGGAAAACATTTACAGACTTGCTTCTTGGCAGCGAAAATCTTTAAATCTGGTGTTAAATTCATCTATTAAAAATTGTAACTCGTTTGCAAACGTTTCAAAGTTAGCATGATCTTTATGATTTGCAAGACTAGGAAAATGGTAGGTATTCCCTGTTCGGAGTTGATTTTCCCAAATTCTTAATTTATTTTGGAATAACTTGACGTGACCATACAGTTCATAAACAAGTTGTTCTTGGGTTAGTATTTAATTTATTCATATAACTTATTACATCAACGAGAAACGAAAGATTGCAGAGCCAATTTGTGTTCTTTAGCTCTTGTACAGGTTTTTCTTTCATATCCATAAAAACAAATACCTCATCTTTCAAATCATAAAATCATTTTAACATTTTTGCTTTACTTAACTAGCGCACTTCACAATAAAATGTCAGATCTTCAAATTCAGACTGCTGTTCCTCCAAAAATGTTTGGAACTGGTGGTGGTGAAGTGCTCTTGATTTAATGAAATTTATGCAAGAAACTACTGATTTCATTACATGTGTAAATTTGATCGATTTTGCACACAAATTTTGTTGATGTAAAATGCGGTGAAATACACTCAAATATTCAGTGTCAATATTCATACTACATAGTTTGAATTTAATTCTATTGGCAACTCCTAAATTAGAACCAAACATAGCTGGAGTACCATCAGTAGACATTCCACTTAGATTCTCCCATTTAAACTCAAATTGATCAAAAACTGCTTTTACTTCTTCGAAAATGTTTTCTCCTCGTGTGGTATCGAAGAGCCAGCAATTCTTCCATGTAATTAAATTTGATATCAACTCTGCGAATAAAAATAGCTAATTGTGCTGTATCGGTAGTATCTGTGCTCTCATCGAGAGCAATTGAAAATGCCTCAAACTTCTGCGACGCACGTAACTTAGTGTTTGATTTGATATCGTTGGCCATATCATCGATACGTCTTGTTATAGTCGAGCGAGAAAAAATTATTTTTTCTGTATCATAGCCCTTTTCAGGGCACAGTTCTTTAAGACAGCACTAAGACACTCTTTAACAAAATCACCTTCAAATTTATTTTTTTATCTTTTCTTTGTTGCCCATTGAGATTACTATAACTAGAATGTTTTGATGTAAAGTGGCGTTTTAAATTAAATTTTTTTACCACTTATATACTTCCGAGGCAAATTAAACAAACAGGCTTGTTTTTTTGCATAATAAAAAAGTAATCGCGAGTCCACTTATCTTGAAAAACACGATTTTCAAGATCAACTTTTCTCTTAATATAATAATAATAGTAAACTATTGATGATTTTCAACTTTTTATTTTACTCACTACAATTGTTTCGCTACACTGTAGCTGCTTCAGGTGAAGAAATATAATGTAAATATAGTGTAGCGAAACAATTGTAGTGAGTAAAATAAAAAGTTGAAAATCATCAATAGTTTACTATTATTATATTACCTAAGTGATAATGGATTTTCAAAATATAAGTGCCTCAACAATCAACGAGATCAACTTTTCTTCTTTTCTCTGATGTTATTTTTAAGATTATGTTAAATTGTAAATTAAGTATGAATTTAGAAACTGCTGTGCCTCACTACAAATAACTGTTTGCTTTTGCTTTGCTGATTCTTCCTACACTAATCAACATACTTACAGCCAGTGCAAATAAGACAAGGTTTTCCTTCTTTATTGCATACACTTAATACTGAGTTGACTAAATACAGTACAAACATTATGATACTTATAAAACTTTATGATCCTTAGATTATATGAAAATTATTAAGAATACATATATATTTTTAACTTTCAAGGTCCAGGTTTAGTGAGATTTAAAAATTGTGCTGCGGGCCAGATAAAATGAAGTCAGGGGCCGGATCCAGCCCGCGGGCCGTACGTTCCACATGTCTGCTTTAAATGATACTTTCTAGTATCTAACAATTAAACTATATAAACATGTTATTATTATTCATTTAAGAAATTTCCTACCAATTCATGTTTTGTTTCAAAACCTGATATTGTCTCAAAACTTGAATGCCCTCATTGATTGCATTTCTCTTTTTTCTTCTAAAACTATGTAACAAGTTCCTTACCGATGCATTTTTACCTTTTTCCATTTCCCTTAAATATAAATGTTATTCTGCAGTTCATATTATGCTTATTTATTTATCCTTTTGGAGATATTCCAAAAATACTTAATCTTTTGTCATTAACTATGTCTTAAATTTGGGTTTAATAATTATATTATATTTTAAAGCCAACCTTTCCACATTTTCTTAATAAATTAATAATTTGAAAGTTCAAAGCTTCATTGCATTGCTTAAAATAAACAATACAATTAGTATTAGTATCATTTATTTATTCCAATATGCTTACATAACATTCCAAAATTGTATATAAAATCCATTAATATCAACATAAATTTCAATCACATATGGAAAGGGCAGAGTTCATAATATAGCGTTCTTCCACTCGTACCAACACTTTCTTCCATGAAAAACTTCCTTCTTGGAGCTCATCCCAGAATATTTTCTCTTTGTTTTGGCCAAATGCGGCATATCCTCAAAAGGATTTTACACAAATATGTTACTTATGTCATTTTGACATTAAAATGTTTATATTATTTTTAAATAAACGCCCTTTGCTTAGTTAATAAATAATAATAATAAAACTTATATGATAGTAGAAAAAATAGCCAAATGAATAATTTAAATAATTTATTGATTATGAATATGATTTCAATTATAAAGAATAGAATAGGTAAAAAATTCAACTACGGGCACAAATATACGACTCTCTGTTTTTAGAAAATCAAAAAATTAGAAGAGGAGGAAGACATTTATTTAGGGAATATGTCATATACGTTGATTGTGGTATTTGTTTTCTTAGTTACTTATATCTCTCATCTATACTGTATATATCTGCATTACTAGTGTTTTTGACAAAAGCTGAGTGCATGTGTTTATCAAAAAGAAATTCTGAACAGCCACAATTGCCACATCCACATATAGAGTTGAATCGGGTAAGTAGACGACTAAATTCACAAATCGATTTTTCCTGAAAGGAAATTATTTGATTTAAAAAATTTAAAAATGAAAATCACTTTCAATTACGAGGTATAGTATAGTAGGAAAGTAGTACCCGTGAGGAGCGCTGGCGAAGAGAGTAGCCATCGGATGTGTGCTAACATCTTCAGTTGTATTTCAGTGTACAACGTTACTTCTAGCTAGTATTGACTGTACTGTTTATGTAAGTTTTTATAATATTCAAGAAAATAAAGAACGCCGCCAGTTGTGAAGTTAGGGCTGTGACTAGATTTATCAAAGCAAGAAATGTGCGACTTTCGATATTTATCGTCAATTGAAGGATGTGCATGAAGAAAATCTTATGAATAAATCATCTGTTTCACGCTGCTGTCATAATTTATATGTCGCACATTTCTTTTTTTGATAATTCTAGTCACAGCCCTAACTTGACAACTGGCGGCGTTCTTTATTTTCTTGAATATTATAAACTTCCAACATTTATTACAAACGTAAGTTAAGAATCCACCGTAGAGTAAAAACTTAGCTCCTTTATATTACTAACTGTTTACAAACTCAAGGACTTTTTTAAAGGAAAGTAAGATTATGTATTACAATGCACTGGCGACGAAGGATTATGAAGGTGGGATAAAAAACTCGTCACACGTTACGACAAATTCTTAAATTTGCGAAGTGATTATATGGAAAAGTAGTTATTCTTTACATAAATAAACATAAATAATAGTTTTAAATATACACTAGTTTTTTTTTATATTCTCAAACGGATACTACTTTCCGTATAGCTCTCATATTTTAACTCACAAACAAAATTGTATATTTTTTTTGTCAAAGTTCTACGGTGATTATTTTTTGTTCTGTTAAAAATATATCGTTTGAAAATATTATACTATGAAATTATGTTATAAAGTAGAAACTAAGATATAACAAAGTTAGTTTACCTGTTCTGATATAAACTCAGTGACTATCATGTCCATCAAATTTAAGTCTAGGTGTTTTTCTCCTACGGCATAAACACCCACCAGTTTCTAAATAAATATAAACATAAAAATTAAAATAAAAAGATACTTCGTATTATCTTTAAATAATTGTTTTTATCTTATATTCCACTAACATAGAAGATTATATAAGAATGTGAAATAATATACTACTATTTACTTCAAGTTGGATTGTTTTTAAAATATTAACGTAATGTCGATCATTTGTTTTATCTGTTATAGAACTAATTGTGGATTTTCAGTTTAAAATGAATTCTGAACAATTAAAAAGTAAAGATAAAGATTTCGTAATTAGTTAAAATATAAAGTATTTAAGACGTAGTAATATGAGCTAAAAATATAGTCTTAATAAAAATAAGTCTCCAAAATAGTAAGATGGACTTTTTCCTATTGTAAAAACATTCAGTTTCATACTCTTTATCAATGCAAAAGATGAATAGAAAGAAGCCAAGCACTTTTTAGTTTAAACATTTGTCCGGTTTAAACCCTTTTTTGACAAATAAGTATTTACAGAAACAATAATAAATCCAATTCAATGAGCTTATATATGGGAGCACTTCGAATATCATATTTTACTATTCTCTTTGTTTTTGCTATTATCCCCAAAAAGAATCTACATCCTCTAAATCAATAGTGCATTGTATAATATTTTATAATATGTTTACCTCTTTGATAAGTTTTTCCATCTCTAGTGATACTTCCAAAGCTTTCTTAATATTCCATTCGGTACAATTAGTGCACGTTATTGGGTGCAACTTAACACGACCCCCGCGCATATTCTGATACCTGATTAACTTGTGAGCGTGCCCCATTTCTTCTTCATGCATCTTTATAAAAAACCCATAACATCCAGGCAGTGCAATTGCGGACCTACCAAAATAACATGCCATCGATAGATATGCGTAAGCAGCATTCAATTCCGCCAAAATTTGTTCATTAATTGCACGTTCGCACTCATCATGATAAACATTATTGGAAGAATTAGCATCGGTACAACTTGTACAGTAATTTCTTAATTGTTTAATAATTGGTATGAGTTTTGTTGAAAGAACGTTTGACTTCCCTGCTGAATTCGTACAGTTTCTAACTGTTATGTTATGCAATGTTTGAAATGTATGAAATTTATACCAATATTCATTTAGTAATGTTAAAGCACGTATTTGGTTATGAAAAAACACTTTTAGGTTATCATCTCTTTCTCTTTTATTTTTCTTCATTGAAATATTTCTCTGTTGTGCATGACATTCATATATTCTTTGATTCAGTATGTGATAGTGATTTAAATCAGCTTTCGACCTTTCATACATTGGTAGCCTTCTAGCGCATTTTCCAAGATGAGTTAATACATACATTTGGCTATTCTGTACTTGATTTGTTTTGGCATGATTTTTAAAGATGATGAAATATAAGAAATGTAGTTTTTGCAACAAAGAATTTTTCGTGTTACCTAAAATATCCTAAAAACCATTAGATTATGATTATATAAATGTAGGATGATAACCTGCTTACATTTTCGGATCGAGAATTTGCAATGATGTTATATAAGTTGATACCTCTCAAAATGATCATTCCAAAACGATTTTACATTTATATCTATTTACATGATTGGACGTAACTGTGACATTGCTCAAAATCATTTTTATCGCCAAGCTGTTACGTCACTGTCACTTTTAATTTAGATTTTTTTTAATATGTGTCATAATTTCTAGTTCAATTTCATTTCCACTTTTTTGTCAATGCCTTGCTTATGGGCTAAATTTACACGAACGGATTCGAAATGGGTTATTTGTAGTATGTTGAGTCTTATTTTTTATTGTATGTCTAGGTGAGCGAACTGATCTATTGATTGAAATTTTTGGTTAAACCTTAAATAAAGTTTTAATCGATTGAATTAGGTATTCATACAATTCCATTAAAGTCGCTGTCAAATTCCGATGTGAATACCGCATAGTGACAATTTTATAGCTTTAAGAATCATGAAAAATCCCATTCCCAAAATTCTTTCGTTCCGTAAGGCACTATTAGAAATATTTCTAAGAAGTTATACGTTATTATTCAGAACTGTAACATTGTTCCTCCTGTTACTTTTATGGTAATATTTTCCCAGCTTTTGTGGTGATAGATTTATATCATGTTCAGTATATTCATTTGCTTTACCAAGCGTAAAAATTGAGGTACCTGGATAGACTAATATCTTGGTAGATACAAGCCTGAACAATGCTCGTTCTAGTGTTAGTGGGGTGATTGGGTAATTTAATTATTGAGAAATCATTCTATATACGATATCCGTTTGAAAAGGCATAGTTGAAAATCAGAGGCGACAAACGAAATTAATGTATGTAACTCTTCTGCAGTTTGAAGTTCTTGGTAAATAATCATGGTTCTAATTTAACGATTTGGTGGTTTAATTTCCTAATCATTAGAAGGTTAGTTTTTTGTTCTAGATTATGATCTTAATCGATTGTTTTATCTGATGTTTAGCTATATTACTGATTATGAAATATAGTTATTTTTATATTGCTATGTTTATTTTGACAATATTGGTTAATTAATGATATAATGAATTTATTGTTTAAGTTGGGTGAACGTGCTGTTTTTCTGTAACACTTTTGATAATCGATTCACAAATTCTTTCAAAAGCGGTTATTTAAGCCGTTGTGACAGTAATGTCCACATTACGACTATGTGTATTCAGAATGATAGATGTCGATCACACAAGATTTTATTTTCGAACAATAAAATGTTTAGGGGAGTATTATATGAATTCAGTCACTAAACTAAGAGTGGTTTCGCTTATTCCCTAGTTATAGCATCATTATCGTACTATCCATATTTTTGACATCCTCTGAATACATTCCAGCTAGTGCTCAGCGATGTTTCTGAATCTCTAAGATCAAGTACCATGAACTTCAGCTTACGACCATCGAAGTTAAGATTGTTAACCTTATAATAGCAGATGTAACAGTTACTTTCTAAAAAATATTTGATGCCTAGAGAAAAGTAGGTGAACTTCTGCACGTACTTGAAGCTGGTAAATATTTTCTAAAGGTGCCGACATTTGTTTTCTTTCTAACCATAATAGGTTCAGCCCCGCAATGCACCCCTCTGCTAGTATATTATTCAATACGAAGTTAAGCTATCTTCTACCCTCTAGTAGAAGTTGCATTCAATACTATTCGAAATGTGCTGAAACGTTGTTCATTTATTTTCTGGATCCAATGAAATTCACTTTCGCTGTTAGGTTTCTTTGACATTTCATCTACGATGGAAGATGTGATCCATACCCGCCCTGGATTCCTCGTGAAGTAATTTAACTTTACATTACGAGGGTTGTTATTTATGCATTGAGAATAAAGAAACAAACAAACAAATAAATGAATTTGATTATATATAGATTTAGTTTGAGGTTTTCGCGTTTGTGATATGTTGTATGTGGTTTTCGTGTACCATCCTCCCTTCTCTCTGTCAGTTTTGTTTAGCTCCTAGTCATTGGACGTCTTGTTGTATTTCTTTCTTGTGTTTTTCGCTGTTTCTATCTCTGTCTATTTCTATTTCCATGTATTCAGCAAACGTTGTGAGTCATCTGTTTATTCAATGCGTAGGGTCTTGTTTCAACTTCTATGGCTTTGCGTGTTATTCTGTTATGATAATGTTCTATTCTGGTGTCTTTTAGTGTATGTTGTACAAGAGAAGAAGTTGTATGTTTTTGGGAAACGACATTATTGTCCAACTATCCGCCCTCAATTAAACTCAGAAAGTTGATGAAAATTTGCGCGTCTTTGCACCCTAGGCATTGTAAAAGATAACAACAAAAACTAGAACCGCACTCAGTAAAATTAAAATCATTACTACGGCAAAAGTGTTAAATTTCACCTTGTGCATCAATAAATAAACAAATCTATCTAACAAAACCGAATATTGTCTGCAATCTATCATGCTACACACTATGCTGCCTCCATAAGCGTTTTGGAAAAAGAACCTAATTTTGCTATGACTCCATCTACAATTCCGTCAAAAAAATATCATGTAATATAGAAGTAGCAATAAAATCGAAATGATGCTGAAATGACAGCAAATCGCTCAAATCCTCAGAACAGCTAAACCGTCTCAAAATATTATAACACGAGAAGAATTCCAATCCATTAAAATCCTACCTACCAAAAAAGAAAATTCGATCGTCGTCCTAAAGAAAGCAGACTATCAAACAAAAATGCGGTCTATCTTGGAAGATCCAGCCCATGCACTAATTATCATCGATCAGACTACCTACCTGGAAAAGACAAGATTAATCCCACGAGAAAATTCATCTAAATGCCCCAAATTATACGAATTATCCAAAATTCATAAGGAAGCTGCTAATGCTGATTACAAGTTCAATAGATTCACCAACACAATCCCTAGCAAAGATTTACAGCCACTCTCCGAATCGTCGTCCTCATACGTAAAAAAATCACGACATTTTTTGGAACGTATTAAACATCACACACTGAACGAAAACGACTGTCTCATAAGCTTTGATGTGGTTTCGTTCTTTACATAAGTGCCAATGGACGAGACATTATCTATCCTCAAAACGAAGCATTCTGTTACCGATTATAAATTACACCTTATTGAACATTTCTCTTCAAATCCCTATTTCATATTTGAAAACAGAAGATATCACCAAATACAAGGCGCACCAACTATCGCCGGCACTTGCCACCATATACATCATCTTTATGACTACGTTATGTAGACGACATATTCGTTATCTCATTCTTTTAATCAGAAAACTAGATGGATCCCTTGAACACACTGTATTACTGTATTCTAGAAATCAACTCATACGAATTGATACCCGATGTAGAATAAAAACACCACCAGCTCAAAAACGATCAGTAGTCCAAACACTAATCATACGTTCAGAACGTTTGTTAGACTCCACATAATAAACATAATAAAAATGCACTAATTCAGAATGGATTCACAAATGAATATATAAACAAAACAAGAAACAACCCGACGAACCACCAATAGCAATAGCAGCACTTCCATACATCAAAGGCACAGCGGGAAAAATTAGCCGAATTCTAAAAATACATAACATTACAACTGCTTTCATAACTACAACAAAAAATCGTATCATCACAGACAAGCATAAAAATAAAATCCTGTTTAAAAGTAACACCGACTATTGACATGCATTCAAACAAAATATAGGAAAAATGTCCAGAATTGTCGCCCGCCGTGTAAGTGGAAGTAGGGTAACTACCAAGTCAGTAACGGCGGCTGACGACTCGCCGATCGTCCCACCAAGCACAGTTCCTAATCGACACCGGTGCCGACGTCTGCGTTTATCCCCGATTTCTGGTAAGACAAGCCAACCGAGTACAAGCTCTATGCGGAAAATCAAACGGTTATTAACACATAAGGTTTCCGTGGAAATTTATAAGCGCTGATTTGCAGAAAGCGATAATTGGAGCAGATTGCTATCCCACTACGAACTATTGCCTGACATTCGGCATCAGAAATTATGCGACGCGAAAACAAACATCACAACCTCAGGTCAGCTGACGACAACGGACAAAACAGGAGTGAGCACCTTCAACGATAGTGGAAAATATCAATAAATTCTGCCGAAGTTTCTTAACATAAGCAAGCCAGCAAGTCTGCAACCGCCCCGCGACACGGAACCAAACACCACATCCAGACGACCACCGGTGCACCCACATCTAGTATACCGTGACAACTTGCGCCCGGAATACTGCAATTGTCAAAGAAGGTATACCAGATTATGTGCCAGATGGGAGTAGCACGACCCTCGAAGAGTGCGTGGTCTTCGCCGTTACATTTGGTACCTAAAAATAACCAGGAATGGCGATGCGCGATTACAGGGCACTAAACGCAATAACAATACCCGACAAATACCCTATTCTCCCCATAGATAATTTCGCATAACAGCTCTACGGAGGAAAAAACATCTCAACGATAGACCTGCTCAAAGCGTACCACCAAATGCCGATAAACGAGGAAGATATCCTAAAGACCGCCATAATGTTATATATAAGTTCCCTTATATGACATTCGGGTTGCGCAATGCAGCACATATCTTCCAGCGATTCGTAGAGGGATTACTGCGAGATCTCGAAATTTGCCGCGTCTACAAAGACTTCTGGTGGCATCAAAGAAACGAGGCAATCAACCAATCACCAGCTGGATTGACGAAGCCCGGGAAGCATTTACTCAGTGCAAACAACCGATTGCTGAGGCAACACTTCTTGTACATCTAGAGCCAAACGCAGCGCTAGCAATCACAAATGACGTTTCAGACACCGCGCTAGAGGGCTTGATCCATCAACAGCAAGAAGGAATATGGAAACCCCTGGCGTTCATATCCAGGAAGCTCATCCCCGCCGAGCGGAAATATGCCGCCTTTGGCTAATTAAGCAACGTTCAGGAAATACCAACACCTCCCAGAGGGACGAAGTTTCACGATCTTTACACACCATAAACAATTGACATTCGTATGAAACCAGAAAAATGTTCGCCATGGCAATTTCAATACCTTGACTACATCGTACAGTTTTTCACGGACATTCACCACATCAAAGGGAGACTCGACTCAGCAGACTCAAGCAAATAACCACAGGCATAGACTTCGCAGCCCTAGGAGCCGATCAGGAGTCGGGCCCAGAACTCAAACATGTTACGGATAGGAAAGATACAAACCTGCAGATACGGAAGATACATTCAAATACAAGCCGGCCATTGGTATTGACAAAGTTTAGGAAATTAGCATTCGAGAGTCTACACCAGCTATCACATCCAGGCAACAGGGCATCAGCGAAACTCGTAGCGCAAAAATTTATGTGGCCCAGAATGCGAACAGATTGCAAAACCTGGAGCCGGTAATGTATGACGTGTCAACAAGCAAAAATTTCACGGCACAACACTCCCGCAGTAGAGAAATTCCAGCTACCATTTTCGAAATTCGAGCATGTGCATATTGACATCGTCGCCCCCCTGCCCGAGACATACGGAAAAAGTACATTCTGACATGTATCGACTGTACCTGAGGCCTGAGGCCATCCCTATAGCGGACATCAAGGCCAGCTCGGTAGTAAGTTTTACACAGTGGATATCAAGATTTGACGCTCCACTGAGGGTAACAACGGACCAGGAACGACAGTTCGAGTCGCAATTGTTTAAAAAAACTGGAGGATATTGCAGGATTCTTAATTCATCGAATGACACAGAGGTTCCACAGACACCTAAAGTCAGCACTAACATGCCACAAAAACGACGAATGAACTGAAACTCTACTGGTCGTCCTGTATGAATCAGGACTGCCTGGAAAAAAAAAACATAGGGAGACATATGGATAGTCCCTAAGACTTCCTGGAGAATTTCTAACGAGTAACCCGGACAAACCAGCGATAGATTCAAAACTAGTTGATGTTGACCAAACAGGAGCAGCAAATTCTAGAATCGGGCGAACTAACTTTAGGTATAAATGTAGCAAAGTGTTTGGTGAGAAATTATTAAAAAAAAGATTAACAAAACCGAGTGTTTTGACAGCTTTAACTATTAATTAAAGAAAAATGTTGCTTAAATGATAACTTTTTGTCAAATAAAACACCTAAATCATTTACATCATTAACAGATTGAAGCACATTATTATTAATGTTATAATAGTAAAAACGATTCCGCTTTTTCCGGGTATTCTTCAAATTTAGTCTTCTTGAAGCTCCTCACAATCACTTACATTAGAAATTGATTTAAATAATTTGACATCATTCGGACTGAAACTCTACCGGTCGTCCTGCTACTAAGACTTTCTGGAGAATTTCTAACGAGTAACTCGGACAAACCTGCGATAGAATACGACACGTACGCAACCCGACTAAAGAGTATCATGAGGGACGTAAAACCAACCCAAACGTCAAACTACAGCAAAACCAAGCCGTTTATATTCAAAGACTTGAAAACGGCGTCACACGTGTTTGTCAGGAAAACGATAATGCGGAAAGCATTACAGCCCCCTTACGAAAGCCCTTACGAAGTCATCGAATGATATAACAACACGATGGTGAATAAAAAACACGGTGTAGCCGTCACAGTCACAGCAGCTCAAATCAAACCCGCATTAATGGAAAAGACCCACGACGAATCAAACGCCCGCGCTATATCCAAATCGAACACCGAGGCATCCCCCAGGACGCAGTATGGAAGGCAAGTCAAACGTACAGTACGTGTTCAAGGGTGACTCCATCACTAGGAGTATAGCCATAGGCCATAGTCGGAATCAACAAACGCATATCCAGGTCGCTCAAACCGTTGCCCTAGTACCCTTGGTTAATTAACGAGGGAGGATATTTCCTAACAGCACAATATTTTAATTTTTCGAGAAAGGTCATGATGAGTTATTCAATTATCTTCTATCGTAGCTTGTGAAGTGTTTTGAGTACAATATATTATGGGATATTATGTGTTTGCGATGTTTTCGAAACATAACCAAGAGTAAACCCTACATGCATAACCAACTTATATATAAGTATAGCAACTTCAAGAACCACTGAATGTATATAGTCCATCCGTTGGATCTTCCGTCCTACGTCACAAAATATCGTTTCGAGAAACGACACAAAAACACTCAGTCTGATAAAGTAAACCAAATGCGTTAGAAAAAGAACGCACTGTAAAACTTTAGTTGTTTTTTGAAGCGATAGTTTGTGACGTACGACGGAAGATTCAACGGACAAACTATACTTATACATTTCATTTAAAAAACGCACTCTTTCTTTCGATTTAGTTTTAAGTAGGATAAGTGGAAAAGCAGTAAGAGGTAACACCCTCACTGAACTTCCCCTACTCTTAATTAATTTTTTGTTTTGACATATATATTTCATGAAATAAAGACGATTTATTATTATTATTAAATAAAAACAATATAAAATATAATTAAATAATAAATAGCCATAGTTTGTATGTCAAATAAAATTAAATTGAACCTAGGAAATTATACTTACTATAATTTTACGGTTCATATATTATAAGTATTATTTAATTTTCTTCGGCACATGAAAAACCTCTGTGATCCTACTTTGGTGAAACATGAACGTAACTCAGAAATAAGGCAACAAGAGATTTCTCCTGTTCTACAAAGTATTGCAATTAAAAAAAATCCAATAAAGTACATCAAAATATTTTTCCCTGTCAACACAACCATGAACTGATTTCGATTTATTTTGAATCTCATCAGCGTAGCGCAGTTGAAGACTAAGAAAAGTTTTTTTTATAAGATTAGAGAAAATCCACCATGGACATTCTTTTAATAAATAAGTGTCGGACTTTTACCACCCTATTCTCCTCAAAAGGAGCAGCCATCAGCAGTGGCATCCTATTTCGGGACTCTCAAAGCATTCGTATTACAAGATAATATAAATAAGATGCATCTATTGTCTGATCGTTGCACTATGATTCCTTACTGATATTTTCTTGCCTTAAGTGTATTAGATATTTTGTAAATATTTGGCTTCCAATATTTTCATTTCCAAGTATACAGATACAAAAGAATCTACTTTAGATTACATCATGTCCTTAAAACCAATCAACAAACTTACCATGTTACTCATAATGCTTTTAGAAAATACAAAATCATTGAAATTATCTTAAACCGACTGATAATTGCCTTACTTGTGTCAAAACAATAAAATAGTGTCAAACCTACACATTTCCAAACCTCTCTGGAGAATATTTCACTGCTATAACGTAAATTAACTTAGAATCACTTGGTTTTACTCATTTTACAATTGATTTTTTGAAATTTTTTTTTCAAAGAAGTTATCAAAAGAGATAAAATGGCCGTGTGATATAAACTAGGAAAGTTGTATAAAATTGTAAAAGTAAATCATATATATTATTATTAAATACAAGTGACTTTGTGATAATTTACTTTAAATTATGTTTCACCAAGTAAATGGATGAGCAAATTCTGTAGTATCATAATTTCTCTTTGGTAACTAAACACGAAAATAGGTTTAATTTGAAAACATTCTACAATACAGTAAAAACTAATTTACACATATATAATTTTATCGAGGAATAGAGAAAAATAAAAGTCATGGGAAAGTTTATATATTTATTTATCCAAAACCATCACATAATATAACAAGTAGTATTGACATGATCGTTTCACTATTTTCAATTGACTCCAATTTCCGACCACCGTAATGGCCCAAAATATCACTACAATTAAATTTTGATGCACCAAGAATCGCTTCCTGGTCCAAAACTTTAAAAGCATACACCGACGCAGTTCTGTAAAATCTATCATAAATAAACTAAAATTTACCTCTAATATACAAGAATATTATGATAAATAATAAACTTCAGATCATAAAATAATATTTAAAAAAAAATCTTAGTCAAAAAAAGAACACAGAGACTAATGCTCATAGTTGAAATAATCCCGCCCGTGGCTATATCACAAGTATACTTTATATTTCACAAATCTTTATTCGAGGATATTAGACACATAATTTTCAATGATTTTCTAAAAGGCTGTTTTAGAAGATCATTGTTATCTAATGGAATCACTTTACTGATATTTGATTGCGTCTTTTATTATTAATGTACGTTTTGGTTTAAAGTGTTTATTCCATGATTGACTATACAAATAATATAATTTAATTTCTTATGCAAGATATATATTTATTGGTAAGATAAGAGATGAAATTATTGATCTATTTTCCAAACCAAAAATTCAAAAACCATTTCTTCTTTAGAAAATTAAAACCTCTATTTTTACAAACTAAAATGTAGTTTAAAATACGTTTACTATACCCTTACCCTTTTTTCTCAAAGGATTTCGTTATAAGCAGTTAGAAACAGCCCCTTTTCTTATGAATCATAACTTCGAATCAAAGCACTTGACAAGTTCCAGAATGACCCAACGAACTTATGCATTTTAAGCAAAGAATATGTTTCATTTCAATGATATTATCATTCATATTACTAACTTAATATTCTGTGCGATTTTTAAGTTTTCTATAATACAGTCGCATTTTATGGTGATTCTCGATGTATTGAATTAAGTCTTTATAACGCATTAATTGATTAATTTTGAAAATATTAACATTTAGTTTTGATAACTATTATACAATAATAAAATCGTTAATATAATATTTGACTTGATGTAATGATTAATCTATGGTATGAAATTAATTATTTCATATCTGTTTATAAAATGATTTTTTTACTCATTAAGCAATAACATTACGTCTTTTATATTTGGTTCTGTAGAAATAATATACTTTCTCTTATCTTTCCACTGTAGCTAATTATTAGGTCGTATTATCATCCCATTGTCTGCTTCTTGTTTTACTAATTAAAAGCTCTCTTTATTAAAGCAAAACCAGAAAACCTATATTCTAAAATGATTGTACTTGGTGACTGTTCTCTAACGAAGCTATAAAAGTAATTACGAAACCATAGTTACAATTATTATGCGAAATCTATAAAGTCAAAATCATTGGCGAATGTTGAAATCACTTCAATTTATTATTATTTAGTGGCTAGATTTTGAATTGAGAATACTCGAACAGTTCGCAGTTGTCCACAAAAATCGATAAAAATTAACCTTGTACTTACAGTGTTTCCATAAATAATTTTAACTTAAACCAAGACAAACAACTGGTCAAATGGATTAAATTATATTGCAAGAAGTGTACTTCCTTAGATTTTTTTTATTTTTACTATTTATACCACTAAGGGTTTCGGCTATGCCACCATCAGGCAAAATTGTCTATGGAAACTACTGTATATTTTTGTGTATTTGTATTTGTGATATAAATAATAAAAATAATATATAAGGAAGTACACTTCTTACAATATAACTTGTCAAGTGCTTTAATTCGAGGTTATGATTCATGAGAAAAGGAGCTGTTTCTAACTGCAAACTCTACTTTTCTTTCAATTAATAATAATTATCCCAATAATATTAGGAATTCTGTACTTAGAGATACAAATTGTTGGTTTATTTTGTTTTTAATTTTGAAGTTTTAAATACAAACCTAAATTAAATTATTGCTATTCTTTGTAGATGATTTTGACAGTATAAATATAAGCGAGAACAGACACCATACATCACTTTTACAGAGTTTTTTTTACCCATTTGGTTAGAGTTTTTAAAGCACATTTGATATTTGAAGGACATAAATAGTATAATCTATAAATATCTTACTATCTCAAAGAAATAGAATGATTGTAAAGTTGATACCACATAACTTGTAATTTTATAGTGTTAAATAAATACAATAATATCAGATATATTGGATGACAAATTATTTAATCGAGCAGGACTCGTTTCTTGATTTGGAAATAACTTTAATAAAAAAAACAATAGGGAAAATTGTATACATTATACATATAAAAAAATAAACTGAATCACAACTACTACTAAGCTGGTAAGAGTTCGACGTATTTGTGCAATTTGATTTTATGGTGTGCAAACACATAAATTGCTTCTTAGTTAATACATACAAATTAGTATAGTACCCTTACAAAATTTCTTTATCCTAGTTTATTTATGCTTGTAATTATTTCTACTCCTGTTCCCGAAATTCTTTGTCGAACATGTACAAACCAAGACCTTCACCAACCCTCTTCATATTGGTGACGTGATCTGAAATCTCTTTGATGGCATCTACTTGTTCTTGTAAGTACCAAGTTTCTAAGAAGTCGCAGAGATTGACATCCATGTGACCTGATGCTACACTATGTACTCTTAGAAGGCTCTGAAACAATACAACGTACCTTTAATAAATACAATCACTAAACTTTAGAAGTTATACGTTTTTTCTGTATTTCATTTTTAACAAAACCTAAGTTTAATCACTTCATACTAATAAATATCGTGATTTTTTTATAAATATTAAATAATATTAAACAAAGTACAATTGCGTCTAAAAGTATCTAATTTATTAAGTTCTGTCTTTAGTTTAAGGTTAAAGTAGTTTTTAATATGAATTTTGATAGTATTGTCATTATTATAGAAATAAAATAAAAAGCTAAAAAAACCTCCCCTACAGTTCAATTACATGCATAATTAAATAAGAGTTGTCCATGCAAACATAATTATCGATGGGCTTACATCGAAAAACATAAAAACATTAAGGTAATAAAAATTGATTAGTTATACTAACATCATTAACTTTCTTTTCCAACTCGAGTGCACACTGCATGGCTTCGTGTGCGTGAGCCCACTCCTGGTGTTCAGGTGGTGCAATATCGGTGAGGACGATTCGACCACCCCGTTTGTTCATGTACTCCATTAGTCTTGTGGCGTGATCGCGTTCCTCCTCTGAACACTTCTTGAAGTATTTGTGCAAACCAGGAAGCGCCACGTCATCTCTATCAAAATGGTATGCCTGTAATATAAAACTCGTTTACTGTCGATGATTACATCGTGTTGTTAGTTACTAGGAGAAACAGTTTCATATATATTATTGTGTATAAGAGCATTAAACACTTTATGGTAAGTATATCTTCACATTAAAAATATGTTGATGAAAAGCACTATGCATCATAAAGATGTGATTATGTTATAAAGTTTTCTAAAATCACTTACATTACTAAATTAATACGTTTTGTATAGATTATTTCGGTGCGGCAAATCTAGAACATTAATGAGTTTTGATTTCACAGGTAAATAATGTTACGCTTTATATTATTTATTACTAATTGAAATATGCATCTTTAATTTCCTAATTCATAATCTTTAATTAAAAAGCTACAATTCATGCAAATTAAATAGATTCCACTGATAAACTAATTCTATAAATAACATGTATTAATTTAAACTTAAACTTTCTTATTGAAATATATGTATTCCTGCTTATTTGATTATGGTTGACAACTATTTGGTAAGTATCAATAGTATCCTTTAATTTGTTAAATTGATAACAGTTTATATATCTGATATTAAAGTTCTACAGCTCTGTCTTCAAGTGTGATAACACCAATACGATTAAGTGCCTTATACCTTGTAGCAAGATCATTCATTCAGACAGAATGGTAGTAACCTATCAAATATTAGTCTTAGAAGTAGCTGTATCACAGAACCTCTAATGTTTAGACTGTATGTTCTTTTTAGTTTAAAAAAATGCATTAACTATTTTTCTCAAAGACTTCGAATACTTAAATTGATACTTTCCTTGTATAAAAAGAACTTCAATAATAGCTTCTCTCTCTATCTATCTTTACAAGTACTATGTGCCTCTCTTTAAATAGATAACCATAAATAAGATCCGAATCTGTATAGAAATCTTGCAGCATCTCCTTTTTAACTTTCAGAGAGATAATTCGAAAAATTATTTGTGACAGAGTATTGACACAATGCCTCTTCACAATGGCGCTTGTCCGCAGATAGCAGGTACTTTTCTCCAGACTTAGATTGTAATTGACGTATTACTGATCATGAAGATAATATGTTTTTAACGTAGGGCCTTTCTACGAAAGACAAATCTTTATTGTCTAAAAGTAATAAGATTTTTGAACGTGGGATATATTTTATTGTGTTTCGTTTCTTCTCTGACTTCAACATTTCACCAAGGGACTTTCATGCTGTTTCCGTAGTAATATTGAGATTTATATCTAAGAAACGGCTCTAATATCTTTAAAATTTTCTAGAAACTTAATTTCGTTTCAAAACATTTCCCACTATGATCATCAATTCTTACCGAAGCATTATCAACGTAAGCATATTGCACGAGTGGGTGAAGGCATTATAAGGTCTATTTCTGAACCAAAAAGTTGCGTCGGCTCTCTAGTCTTAAAAACTCTATCTATTTGTCAGTTATATCAAGAAAATCTTACGTTTTCTCCTTTTATATACAACTGGGGAACTCCATAATGGATTATGTGCATTTAGATTGCCAACAATAAATATAGCCTTAATAATAATATAGCCTGTTAAATCAATAGGTAGGCATTGAATTTCAATGTGGAGCCTTCAAATTTGTGTTATCTTTGGTTATTACGTTAAAGCAACCCCATAACCAGTTAAGATGTGTAACTTGTTTGTAAAAGAGTAAGGGTTTGAGTTATAGACAATCAGTAAACTTCGCCTGTACATCCTGTGACCTAAATTTTGTATGTTTTATTTGAAATTTAAGTAAAATAAATATTTAAGTAATCAGGAGAAATTTGGAAAATAACGGCTATTTTTAAAATTGTTGAGCTATCTAAGTATTAAACTAAGATAAGTGGCGTCTTTTTTGCCTAGTGTATTAATTTATGGAACTTCTGGATATATTTTATAAACTCGTAAAAACTGGAAAGTAAAAGGAGTGTGGCTGTCCATTCGTCATTTGTGTTGTTTACAGAGATATAAAAAGTTGATGTTGGCCAATAAATGGAATTAACACGTTCGCTGCCGGGTCTGTTTTTCGATACTTTCATGCGGCACCCATACCAAAAATGTGTGCCTGCGCGGACCGCCATATAAAGCAAGTATTGGTCCCATCTAACTAACGAGACCCAATTGGGCAACGTGTTTCTATTATCCGCCGTTGGTCCCTTGTAAACATAACCGGTTCCTAACCTTACTCTTTCGATGTGATCAACAGAAAAATTCAGTGGTGATTTAGTGTGACCTTGATTTCCATACATATTGATTATTAGAGCAGCAACTGTAGGTATTGCGTGATTCCATATGACACGTATTTATCAATGATATTTTTAGATGCCGAAACGTAAATCTACCATACCTCTCACACAAAAGGAGGAATGGCTGAAAATCTTGATTTTAAAAATCATCTAACGATAATGAACCTAACTTAGTTAGTGATTCTGGGAGTGATTTTGTATATTCCGAATCCGAAACAGCAAAATAATGAACAACAGAATAAAAACATGCAGCCTAACGATTCTACAACTGTATTTACTTAAACATCCGATGATTCAGAGCCAAATATTGATCCGCAAATCACACCAATTTCTGGCTGGGTAACCATAAAAAATTGCTCCTTTCAATGCGGAACCCGGAGTGATTCGGTTGCCGTTCAGAGGGGAAGATTAGGATTCAAACAATAAATACAGTTGAAACGGCCCAAATATGGAAAAATTGTTAACTATTGTAACTATACTTATAATCTAAGAATATATGCCGGGAAAAAATAAAACAGAATTAGACCTGAAAATGTTATACTGGGTCTCATGAAAGGATTAGAAAATGAAGGGAGGACCCGTATAACCGAACATTGGTATACGAGTTTGCCACTGACGGAGAAATTGTTGAATGTCAATACTCATTTAGTAGGGACAATCCGAAAATCACGAAAGTAATTACCAAAACAAGTAAGAAACGCAAAGCTGAATAAAGGTGAAATTGCTACCTTGGAAAACTAAAATGGAATAACAATTTGTAACTGGAGGGATAAAGGATATATTATCATGTTCTCAACTAAACATGGAGAAAACATGGTAATAACTTCTTGTAATAGGATAACGGATCTTAAACCAGTAGTAGTAATTGATTATAACAAAGGCAAAGCACTAGCCGACTTGTCAGACCAATTAGGCGCTTACACCAACCCTTGAGAAAACTTTCAAATGTTTTAGAAAAGTTGCTAAGTCGAACTCTTACTAACGACATTGTTGGTCAACTACTATATTTTGTACAGGAATGTTACAGAAAATAACGTGCCAATTATTGACTACATAAAAGAAATTGTAAATGAATTGCGACGATGTACCTGCACACACCCCAAAACCATCAAGTACTCATCATGCCATATAGTTCAAGAAATACGGAAGGAAGCATCCGAGAAGAAAATGTGTATGAACTATTACAAGAAAAACAGTCAACAACATGCAGTGCTTGTGAGAAGGAACTACCCATGTGCATCGATTGTTACAAAGAACTGCATCAAAATTAAAATTTTCGTTTCTTTATTGTAAAAATATTTTTATTTTGTTCTAATAGTGAATATATTAATAATTTAGATTCATTATTTTGATAATAAACCATGTTTTGGTAAGATTGTTCATTATTTGTTTCCATTCAAAAGGATGGGACCGCGCCCTTTATTATCATTGTTTTCCACAAACTTATGGAATCTTAGTCTTGGGGGCCGCGTTGGTCCTTTCCAATAGGCTGAGCTATGTTTGTTTGGTCCAACGGCCCGGTAAACACAAAAGTTTTGATCCCATGGGACCAACAAGACCTGTAGAAGCAAAACTTGAGTTGATCCAATGAAACCAACATGGCCCGAGAGGGCTGTATCTGTGTTGGGACCCATGTTCCAGCTAATGTGTTAAGTCGTGAATATTTTCATCTGATTATACAGGGTGCGGCAAAAGAGACAGTGCAGTTTCAAAGGGCTATTAAAAAAACGGCGCAATTTAAAGAACTGAGGTTCATTTTATCTTAATCGGTATATCATGCCGTTTTATGCATTAAGTCCTGAAGATGACATCAAAAAAACACATTGATGAAGGAGATTTCTGAAATTTTCGGCCGCATTTTGGCACATCTCGATGGGTATAGCCGCGATTTCCTCTCGAATTCGATCCCTGAGTTCTTCCAAGGTGCGAGATCGATGCCTAAAAACCTTTTCCTTCAGGTAGCCCCACAGGAAGAAGTGGCAAATGATCTGATCAGGGGAGCGTGCGAGCCACTCCACATCACCTCTCAGAGAAACAAGGCGCCCAGGGAACACCTGTCACAGTTTCGTCATTGAAACTCGAGCAGTATAGGCCGTAGCCCCGTCCTGCTGAAACCAGATGTCCCCAGGTCTGCTTCCTCTATCAGTTCTTCCAATCGAGCAGGGGGCATTATCATGCAATATCCATCTTAGAGAGCGATCAGCAATCCAATGCAGTTGCATGCTTCCGGGCAGAGCGCGTAGGTGACCGTTCTAGAGCTTATTTTACATTTTCGGGTGTTCTTACCTTTCTGGGTCTTCCTAAACCCCTACGTCTTTGTGTGGAACCAGTTTCTTCTAATGTACGCACCCAACTCGCAATTAAGTTACGGTGAGGGACGGGATCACGACGCGCAAGATTAAAATGCAGTCGGAAGGCCCGCTGGATGGCGACAGCAGAACGGCCATTTTCATGAAACGTGCGGACTGCGAAGCCCCGATGTTCTCCAGACCAAACCATGGTAACGACTAAAAACGGCACGAACCCCCCCGACACAATGAGATCCCTCCTAGGTAGGTACCCCCACCACACGGGATGTACTGGGCGTTCCAAAGTGCACTGTCTGTTTTGCCGCACCCTGTATTTAACAACTTTCGATGTGGATAATCTCAACAATCAATGATGTAATAAAGCACTTGTATCATTGGTATACAGAATTCAATCATGGCAGTAGTTCGATTAATGATGAGTTTCGTGAATCGTCCAAAACCGGTTGTAGTTCCAGAAAACATTAATATTGTGTACTAACTGATACTGCAGGGTCGGTATGCGACTTATCGTAGGGGATTCTTGGATATTACCATATATTTAATATTGCATTTGGCTGCAAAAAAAATGTTCGCGTTGGATTACAATCGTTCAAAAAGATTCATGCCGATTGGCCAAAAGAAATACGATTGGAGTATTTCTAAATATATGCTTCCATTATATTGTAACAGGTAATGACTTATAGATATAAACAAAAGTGGACTGTATGGATCTTTCAAGATGAGCTAAAATTCAACAAAAGTTGCTGCGAACGGAGCCCTATTTTTTTGGAAAAACTTAACCGCACATGTAGCTACTGAATAATTAGTGTAATGTCAGACGTTCAATTCTGAATGATACACAACCATTGGTTTGTCGGAAAAATAAGGCAAACGAACCACCGAAGACGCAAAATTTTTCACTAATTCAAGCTCTCGCACATCGGCTTAAATAAGAGACTTTCTAAGAACTGACTTTTTTTATTTGCAAAACAAAAATAAATTATAAAGTTAACGTTTTTCTATACTTGAAGAAGAGGTTGATGCGTTGAAATGCATGTTTTAAAGGTATCGGAATTGGAAAAGTGCTTCAAAAATTAATTTAAGCGCATGCAAAAGTGTCTCCATGAAGAACATTAAAAAAATCAAACCTATGTACAATTATTTATTTTTTTTGTTTGTTCTATATTCCGGACATTTATTTTATAACAATACGACAAAACGGCATCTGTTATATTATATATATTTTATTTGAATTGATTCTGGATGTTGCCTTTAAGTTATAATTTTATTGTAGAATCTTTAGAGGCGAATTATTACGACAATATAAGTGTTCCTTTTCCATCTTAAACTTCCTGATTTTAATTAAATTTTTTGCCTTCAAGTTAATTTCCTAAATACAGCAAAGGTGAAAAATCGTTCCTTTCAAAAAGTCTAATGATTTATATACCCATAAATCGACAGCGTAATCAAGAAATGGTGTTGAAATTGGTTTCACTTTAATATTTTAATTAACTGTTAGTATGTCTTTACTTCTATCATTAAACCATCCATACATCGCAGTTTCCAAACCATTTTTTTAAATTTTTATAATGCAAAACAATAATTAAAGAGTACACTATTACTTTGTTCTTTATAACTTTTATTCATTTAAAAAGTAATAGTGTTTCTGTTCATTATCTGAATTGTATAACGAAGCAGAAGCCTCCAGTATAAATGAGATGAGTAAAAATCATGCATCTTTACAATTAAATAGTGGCAAAGATACCACCAATTTTTCATTTTCGTTTGAATTTTCGACCTTACTTAAGAAATAGATTGAGAAACTTCTATTTTGTATTTACGAGTTATGCTTCCATGCCACAGGAAGGCTAAGTACACTAAGAGGAAATCGAGTATCATATTTTAAATATGAAAAATATTACATAACATTTCAAATTAAAGTTTAATGATAATGAGAAACTAATCAAGTTTGATTAATACATACTTTTCATCTTGTCTTGCGATTAAAATAGCTATGAAAATCAATCAAAGTATAATGCGATTTTACCACCCTCCAATCAGTAAAACATAAGCGAGGGTTTTAATTAAAAGTTGTAAAACATAAATAAACTTAGACTTAAATTTTGAAAAATAAGACATAACTTTTCAAACAGAAGTTAAAGAGAATGAAAAACTGAAAAAGTTACATTGAAATATTTTTTTGTAAAGTTCTTAATTTAAAATTTTTTAAAATTTTTTGCTTATTGCTAATAAACTATAGGAACTATATGAAATTTATATAACAAGTAATTGTGAAGAATTCAAAATTGAGCAAATTATTAAGAATAACCTCATGGTTTTCGAGAAAAATATAAGGAAAGTATTATGATGGCCACATCACCATTATTTAGATTTTAATTTGATGTTACCAATCCCCAAAATTTTAACTTGCAGGCCCTTAAAATAAAGCAAGAAATCCTGGAAAATTTTAGGGGTCTGTAAGGTAAAAATTCTGGAAATTGGCCAAATTCTAAATGGGTTTAACTGCCTTGAAATTTTGTCAAAGGTTTTAGAATTTTCTGCACTTTTTTCCATCTTTATTCACACAATTTTTTTCCAAATATTACTTTGAGACATTTAAAACTTACAGCATTTTTTATCTCATCATTCTTTTTTGTGCTCTACTTTCAAATATTACCAAAATAATCTAATGTTTATCAATAATTGTGCTTAAATATTTAGTTACTCAATTTGATATAACGCATAAATACATAATAATTTCATGATATTGTTATTAGATTGAAATTCAATAAGTTAAAGGCTAAAAAGTAAGTTTAATGGAAAATATCAATCCAGATTATATTCACATAGTAAATAATTGATTTTTTTCAATAATACATTAGACATTAGAATGGATGTTATATACAGGGTGATCTCGGAAACCATAAGAGATGGAAAAACGGTTAAACGAGGAAATACGTGCTGAATAAAACTGCACTTTCGAGGTTTTCAAAAAAGTCCAGGGTAACTAGATATTTTGAAAAAAACTATGTATATTGCAATTATACAAAATTTTCATGGCCTATGTAATCAAGTGTACTCTATTTAATTAAAATATTTTACGACTTTCGGTTAAGTCAACACCAACGTCATTATTTCAAATGGAATACTATATTATTTTTTTACTTAAACGTATTTAGATTCTACATAAAATTCTGTAAAAAAAAATATTAAGTAACATAACGTCCAAACTTAAGCGTTTTCAAAACAATTGATATTTTTAAAAATTTTGTGCTTTTTCAAAGTTTACGTTAAAAATACATATCTCCGACGAAAATAAAATTGAAAGGCTGTAATATTGGCTACATGTAGCCGATACCTAAGGGATCCAATGATGAATTATTTTTGAAAAAATAATATACAGGATGTTCAAAATTTCAAACCACATTTGGTCAAATTTAAACCAATATATCTCGTTTTTCTTAAATGGAACACCCTGTATATTTTTACATATTCGAACGCAGAATTTAATTGTGCTTTGATCTATACTAGCGTTCCCTATACCTATCTTCTTTACTTTTAAAGTTATTAACTTTAACTTTAATAACTTTAAAAGTAAAGAAGATAGGTATAGGGAACGCTAGTATAGATAATAGCACAATTCAATTCTGCGTCCGAATATGTAAAAATTGGTGCTCCATTTAAGAAAAACGAGATATATTGGTTTAAATTTGACCAAATGTGGTTTGAAATTTTGAACACCCTGTATATTATTTTTTTTTAAATAACTTATCATTGAATACAGTCAGTTATTGACTATGTGTAGTCAAAATTACAATCCTTCAATTTTATTTTAGTCGGTGATATGTATTTTTAAAGTGAACTCTAAAAAAGCACAAATTTTTCAAAAATTTCAATTATCTCGAAAACGCTTAAATTTGGACGTTATTTTAGTTAATAATTTTTTTCACAGAATTTTATGTAGAATCTAAATACGTATTAAAAAATATAGTATTCCATTTGAAATAAGGAAGTTGGTGTTGACTTCCGGTATAACCGAAGTCGTATAATCTTGAAAATATTTTAATTAAATAGAGCACACTTGATTACGTAAGCTTAATATATGGCTTACGTAATCAAGTGTGCTCTATTTAATTAAAATATTTTCAAGATTATACGACTTCCGGTTATACCGGAAGTCAACACCAACTTCCTTATTTCAAATGAAGAACTAGAACTAGAAGTCCATAAACTTTTGATGTGCAGCTTCGGTGGGACACCCTGTATTTTATTAATCTACATACAATTATCTACAACTTTGTCTTTTATATGTTTTTTCTATCTATCATAATAATGGAGATATGTATATTTATTTGAAAAAATTGTCACTTTTTACTTTTTTCAAAATATCAGTTACCCTTGACTTTTTTTAAAACGTAGAATATGAAATTTTATTTGCCTCGTAAATATGCACTTCTTTTCCCATTTAACCGTTTTTCTATCTCTTATAGTTTTCGAGATCACCATAGAGAACATCTACAGAACTCACCCTGTATGTATTATTAAATTACTTATATAAATAACACATAACATTGCACTTCCCTAGGAAATTAAATTTAGTATAACATTGTATCAGTAAAATTAAAATTGTATCTTGACCTAGAGCGTGCGTGCGTGCATTAGGCGTCCATTAATTTTTGGCAATAGCACTTAAGAAAACCTATTTCAGGCACAATAATTCATCACATGCATCCTTGTTAACGTCTACACATCCTGGATTACATAGGAATAACAGAACGCGTGCCAAGAAGCTACACTAATGCGAAATTCAAATAGCTTCAGTCAAAACATTACCTTGATTGCTTTCATCTATGTCTATCACATTAGTAATAATTAATTTTAATTAGTTATTATTTATTTACGGAATCTCCTTTACATAATATATTGAATTTAAGTATAACATATGGAACGAATAATCAATATAAATAAATACATGAAAATTGAAACTACAAAAAAGTCAATAACTTATAAGTAAAAAAAGCATTACCAAAAACAAATATTAAAAATTTAAAAATTATCCAATCCCCTATGCAAAATATCCACTTTAAATATAAATTAAGCAAAAGTATTATTACTTTCATCAAAAAAAATTAATAAAAAAACAATTAATTGAAAAGTAACTGTAAACTTATTATTAGTTTACAGTTATTAAATATGTACGTAATAACATCAAAATATAGGTTTTCTTCACCGCTCATATTATTGTTAGAAACTATTTGTTATATAAAATTAACTTAATTCCCATTATATTATAAAAAAGTCTAAATTTATAGCTTGAATTTATTCATCAATAATTTTCTTAATTAAAATTATTCAGTATATTATACTTAAAAATAGTTTAATTATACAATATAAAAGCCTGAAGAAAATACTAGATAAATATGATAAATATAGTATAACTATAAATCTTCTTAGAATAATGTTAACAAGAATATACTATTACAAACATGGAAATAAAGGAACATATTAGGCTATGGATATCAACAGAGGGTAGGAAAATATAACACAAAGGTGAGAAGTAGAAATGAACGAATTTATAAAGCTGAGTACAAGACGGAATGTAAGAACTGTGGCAAAATCACATTATTTAATTAAGTACAAAAATATATGAGAAGGGCTGAAAGACCTCAGGTCTATAGCCTAGACGGACTAACACCATTGTATTCATATTTATTGTTATTATGTATTTTGTTGTGTCCAAATAAAGATTATTGTATATATATATGAGATAATTATACATAAATGGGGTAAGATAAATAGTAGAAAGTAAATTATAAGAAGCACAAAGCGACCTTACTTCCAGGAGAAGTACACACGACCACATATTTACCCTAAAGACAATAATCCAGGGCGAATTGAAAACATAGAAATCAATAAAATACCTGGACATGAATAAGGCGTTCGATAAAGTGTCGAGATGAAAATTTGGAAAAGCTTTGGGAATTTGGAACATGACAACAAATTGATATTATTGGCACAAAAATATACAATGAAACTAAAAATATTATAATAAAATACAAAAAACAAGAAATCTGAAAATGTACAACCAAACATGGCGTTAGAAAGCTTAAGCCCGTTATTGTTTATAATTAACATCGACCTAATAATAGAAGAAGTATACAGCGAAACAAGACATACACTTACAGGAACATGAAAAAAAGTAGCAAGAATGTGCATTCGCAGATGATATAACGGTAATAGCAAATAAGCACGAAAAATTCTAATAATATAGAATAAGGTACAAAAAAGGCGACATGAAAATAGTCACCAGCAAAACTATAGTGATGGCAATAATGAGGCGAGAAACAACATGAAGGTTAAATTAGAGAGCATTAAAACCATATAAATGTTTAAGCGTGATTGTGCATAACAAGAAAATGAGCAATTGAGAAGTACGCAAATAAAAGTCAAATCATCAAATCAATTTACATTCCGATTTCAAAAAACACCAAAAAATAGACTAAGAGCAGTAGAAATGATATATCTGAGAAAAGTCACACTAATGCATAAAATGGGTAGCGAAATAATAACTAAAGAATAAAGATGGTGAACATGTACAAAATATACACAAAAGCACACGATCAAGAAATGTATGGGAAACAAGAGAACATGAAACAAAATGGAGTCGACCAAGAAAGATATGAGATGTAACCATGCTAGATATTAGATAGATAGATACTAGAGAAAAGATACATCACAAGACTACAGCAATAAAAATTGCAATGACGAAACCCTACGACCACAGGAATAAAAAAGGCATTTTAGCATTTATAAAAACCACCACAAGAAAATCTTTCGTAAACCTACAACAATGAGTCTTATTAGGACCACAAAACAAATTGATTGAGACAACTACATCTCTGGCTAATACCTCGACAGATATTGAATTATTGGAAAGTAATTTTCTACAACGTAGAGGACTTTAATACATTTTTATTAGAAAATTTTCAACAGTAATTGCACAAGTGCATTGAAAATTATCGGTAACAAGTTTGCACGAATTCGACAAACAAAGTCGTATTGCTTGGCAACAGGCCCGAGCCCGAAGGGCGAGGGGCTGTTGCCTAAAGCAATACGACTGAGTTTGTGGAAAGAGTGCAAACTTGCGATAATTTACAATGCACGAGAGCAATTTATCAGACTATATCCCAACAAAAATATTACAAAAAGGCATTTATTGTGTATAAAAATTAATCATATTTTTGGATGGTAACTTACTTTTTGGCTCGGCGTCTTTTACCTTTTCCTGAAATACCTCTTGTGTTGTATTTCCGAATCGTATGTTTGCAATCATTTTTAGAAAGTTCACAAAAACTGACGTTTGTTAATTTTATTTGACAGTTGTTTGATGTACAGCCCAATCAGAAAATTGAATAATTAATTGGGAACCAATCACGTGCCGAAACATAATGCGAGTAGAGAACCAATTACAGTGCCGAAAATGAACTCTACATGAATTTGTTATCGCGGCAACAAAGTTCTCTAGAAGCTGATTGGTTCTAATTCGTCCGTGTTTCGGCACGGTGCCTTTGGCGGGATATAGTCTATATAACATGAAATTATATAAAAATGTATTGTTTTATTTCAATGTGTTATGGAGTTTCATCATGTATCCGCCTTGTCAATTCAATTATTTGATTTACATTAATTTGATAAATATAACAAAGCCATTAAACATTGCTTACATACAAAAACCGGATATTAAAATATACATAATCTCTTTGTCTCTATGGCAACGATATAATTAATTTTATGAGAAAGCGATGGTAGCTAATGTATTTAATATATCGAATAAACAGTCGATATCATGTTGCGCAACCAACAATGTTAGTTATCGGATTTACAAAATTGTTGATATCTTAGTATGCACCTCGCATAGTAAAACATATTTGCGCGTATTAATAATCATCAAGGATGTTCATTAAATTAAAGGTGCGGTGTGTTGCACAATATGCAATTTCATTGATTTTATACTGAAAGGGCGGGGGATTTTCAGCTTACCATTGCCAAGTAACTGTAGCTGGCAAAGAGCTCCGTATTGATTTGTTTGTTGATAGCGTCCTCGCAGTCCTTGTGAAAATTTTGGCGCACTTGCGAATGTGGCATTGGCATTGCCATTTTATTTAATTTCGTGGACGTGCGATCGTGTCGGTTGTTAGATGAGCACTGGACGCCGGTGGTGGCGACGCCTCCACCTGGCGCCCGAAAAGACGCTCGGGTACGCTCGCTTGTAAATTGCTTGAAACGAAATGATATATGAATTTGATAAATATCTTTTATACTACGCAGTATGGAAATAACAAGAAGTGATAAGCTTGTGGTATTTGTAAATTTGTGGTTGATGGATGAGTAAATACAAAACAATAATATTGATTCACCCGCGAAATACTAATATGTTATTGATTATTACAAGTTTTATATAATTGTTGATGTTTTGTATTAATCACTACCAGGCGATTATCTTTTACGTATTTATGTCAACGAAATTATAAACATTAAACGTATCGATAAATAGGTTTTTTCATTTTGTCAATTTTTCTTTCATATCATGTATTTTATATTACCTTGTTTACTTACTTGACACATGTTTACTACACTGCTCAATTTAAACCTAATTAACAACTAATTAGATTAGATCTTTTACATAGAACAATAGGATGAGCAGACATTCATAAACATTTTATAGGATTCTAAACGTCTGACAAAATCATCTTTGGAAAGTTCTTGAACAAGGAGGACTTTGTATAGATTTAAATATTATTTCTTAATCGGGAGTTACGTAATAGATTAACATTGTTCAAAATAACACAACCTTCTTGTTTCTTCCATTCCTTCTGTATTCATACTAAATCAAAATCAATATTTATATTCTTACTCTTTCATAAAATTGTTTAAAAAATAATAACAAATGAACACGCCGGTGCGTCACATTCGGCCCCAAACTGACGTGCAGCAACGTTGGTTTCGGTCAGTAGTTGGATGGGTGACCGGTACCATTTACCATACACAAATTACACGGTGGAAGGATCACGTGGTCCATATCCAAACACTACTACTACTTCCAAATTTTATTTCGATATATCTAATATATATATATATACAGGGTGGGCCACGAATAACGACCATTAAAAGTTTACGGGGTTCCTGCAAGAGGAAAAATCTGAAAAAATTCAACATTGTACGGTTAACTGCGATCTCTTCATGGAAAATATTTTTGACTTTGTATCACTTCCGGTTGTATCGGAAATGGCTACCAACTTTGTTATTTTAAATGGAACATACTGTATATTATTTTATTTTTGAATTCCTTGTTCGATTGCCTACCTCTCCATATGGGTTTATGTCCACTTAACTTTTACAGTTTTTGATTTAAAAATTTATTTATCAAATATTGACCTCAAATGGGCGTTTAGAAAAATGCCTATAACTTCTAGTAGGTACAAGATAGACACACGAGTACCTAATGGATTCCTCTACAAAGGAAAAAAATTGACATGTGTCAATTTTGACAGTTGGTATTTCAAAAATATCAATATTTCAGCGCCTACTTAAAAACATCATATTTCAATTTTTTCAAATGGAATGACCAATATTTTATTTTATAGTGTTATTTGCAAGACCTTTTGCTACAAAAAAAGTATTATATATCCCTATACCTAGAGCCAGTAGTTTTTGAGTTATTTCGAAATTAGTTTGCTCTCAGAATTTTTATTTGAATGATTCCTGTTCTATTTACACGGGCACTATAGTAGGCTTCTGTCAATATTTGTTGAATCCGACATATTAATATTTGTGTACGCTTCTTTCGAGTACTAATAAAATGAATACCTATACCAATAAAGAAATTATGAATTTATTTGTCATATATGGCCAGTGCAACAGAATTGTTGAGAGAACTTTCAAAACTTTCAACGAAACTTATCCACACTTACCGCCGATGGATAGAAAAAAGTTTCGGACTGGAGTCAAATTTTCTACTATTTTCAGAAAAAAATCAACCAAAGCTAATAACCGAGAATGAGGAAATTCAAGTAAATGTTTTTACTTATTTTCAAGCAAATCAACGCGCATCAGGTTGCTAGGAGGATTTGAGAGTAAGCAGAACCCCACTCCAAAAAATTTGGAAAATGTATCGGATGCATAATTATAAATATAAATTATTTTCTCAAGATGCAGAGAACAGGATTGATTTTTGTGACTTGTTGTTGCTTAAAATTAATATAATTTGGACGAACGAGTCAAGTTTCTCTCATGTTTTTCAATAGAAAAACCAATCACATGTGTGTCAATTGAAAATCCACACATATCTTTGAGGTCGTATAAAAAATAAAGTTTATGCAAATGCCGACAATACCCGAGAAAAATTGGAAGAAAGGGTGCGAGCTGCATTCGCGGAATCTTAATTCAGAAAAAATTAGGCGAGCAACATAAGAGGGTGACGCAATACGTGCACAGTGTTTACATGTTAATGGTTATCATTTTGAACAATTGTTATAATTTTTTTTCTGACAACTTTTTTCAGTTCCTGCATTTAATTACTTATTGAAAAATTATTTTATTCCAGTCTTCTTGCTTCATTTTTATTTGTAAGTTGTAACTGGGGATAATTAATCATTTTAATAATATTCGGACGAATGTTTCGTAATTCGATTCAATAAATATTGACAGAAGCCTACTATAGTGCATGTGTGAATATAAGAGGAATTATTGAAATGTGAGAGGAAATAAATTTCGAAATAACTTAAAAACTACTGGCTCTAAATATAGTGATGTATAATACTTTTTGTAGAAAATTGTCTTGCGAATCACCCTATAAGATAAAATATTGGTCATTCCATTTGAAAAAATTGAAATATGATGTTTTTAAGTGGGCGCTGAAATATTGATATTTTTGAAATACCAACTGTCAAAAGTGACACATGTCAATTTTTTTCCATTGTAGAGGACTCGATTAGGTACAAAAAAAGATGCCGCACGTGTGTCTATCTTGTACCTATAAGAAGTTATAGGCATTTTTCTAAACGCCTATTTGAGGTCAATATTTGACAAATAAATTTTTAAATCAAAAACTGTAAAAGTTAAGTGGACATAAACCCATATGGAGAGGTAGGCAATCGAACAAGGAATTTAAAAATAAAATAATATACAGTATGTTCCATTTAAAATAACAAAGTTGGTAGCCATTTCCGGTACAACCGGAAGTGATACAAAGTCAAAAATATTTTCCATGCGGAGATCGCAAACAACCGTACAATGTTGAATTTTTTCAGATTTTTCCTCTTGCAGGAACCCCGTAAACTTTTAATGGTCGTTATTCGTGGCCCACTCTGTATATATCTAATAATTCCAAAGATATTTACTTTGTTCTACATATTTTCTTATCACTGTAAATTTAAGTTGGAAATTATAAATTATATTAAACGTAATGTAGATCAAAAAAGACCTTTGTGATTAGAATAATATTATTTTTATTTACTTAAGACAATATCAAGCTAAAGAATATTGACCACGATGGCTAATTTCCATGCTAATATAATGTAGTCCAATCGCATTACAGAAACAGATGATTCGCAATGTCCCATCTTGTGGTATGGATCTTTACGTTATTCCCACTTTCTAGCTCCACCAAAGCTACTGAAACCAATCCCAACTCTAATTCTTCAAAAATTAGCGGAGTAGACTCCCTATCATTGACGTCTGTGTCTTTTACTACCTGATCAGCCTATTCATTAATTTTGTTTACATCTCTGGGGTTGCATTTTTAGCCCACTCTTAGTTGCAGATTTAAATCGCCGTAACTTTCCGCTATTTTGTCTCGTGCTATTGTCCTATCTGGTTCCTTGCATTTTTTCATGATTTGGTCTACCGTTTCAATTCCAATTGCCGCGACCGCTTATTAATTGTTCCGCTTTGTGTGTAAGGTTAATGTAGTCTTTGCCGACTGAACCACAGTACCGTTGCATTACACTACCGTCTTGGCATTCTTCTAAGATCCTTCGTTTTTCTTGTTATTGTGTTCAGTTTCTTGTTGTATTGCCATTCTATGGCTGTGTCTGTAATCTCCTTTTTTGTTCCGTCCTGTGTGAGTTCATGTGCCCTTTTTTCATTGGGTTAAGGTCATTGTGGCCTTTTCGCCAATTTAATCCCTATTCCGTCTTTATTGTCCGCGCTAATGCTGGCGTCTATGTTACATGGAGGAACCGCATCTTCCCATAAAAAAACATTTGATCGCGGCCACCTGCGGCGACCGCGTTGCGATTAGGGCAACCGCATTGTATCACGTTTTGCGCTCTGCGATAATTTTTCTCGAATTCATCATATGTAAAATCTAGCAGTCTTGTCTGAACCTTGTAAGGAAAATAAACGTCGTTGTACTTTAAAAATTATTTTTAAAAACCCGATACCAAGATCAATCAACATAATTGGCGCAGTCGGTAGGATCTGGTATCAATTGAGAATCATAAATTCATCGAGAATCGATTCCATTGGCGAGTATCAACTCCTTGTACCGGACCGAACGAGAACTTCGAGGATCCATCGAGGACTTCCTGGAGTGATTGTTGCAACCAAAGAAACGGGTAACATCGATCCAAAGACGACGGCAAGGGAGAAAAATTTACATAATTTGTAAAATTCCATTATTTGGAAAGTTTGTTTAAACACTTAATTAAAAAAAAAATAATAATAATACAAAATCAATCAAATCTGGAAGAATTAAATAGATTATTTGATTCGATAACAATTGTGGAAGATTCATTAAATTAACCAACAATGACCACCGAAAATAATGATTCAGTAAGATTACAACTTTTTAAAATATAATTAGATTCAATACCATGCTTTGAAGGAAATGAACACGAAATAAACGCGTTCTTTCGCGTTTGTGACGCAATTCACGCGAAATATAATACGAGAAATGAATTAAAAATTGTTTTTATTAACACCATTTTTAATAAGTTTAGAGGCAAAGCCAGACAAATTCTAGCGCCTCGAGACGATCTCAAAACGTGGGAGGACTTACGTAAAGCTATAATTGACCATTTTACAGATAAAAGAGACTTTGAACAATTTGTGGCAGAATTTTGAATATTAAAATTAACAAAAATGAAAATTTGATCGAATTAGGACACAGAATTAGGAACATGCTAGCTAAATTAATTGCTAAATTAAACCTTAGTAGTTTATCACATAAACAAGTAAGACAGGAAATATTCACCACAAATGCTTTAGATATTTATTTAATAAATTTACCACAAGACATACAACTATATGTTAGAACGCGAAATCCCAAAGATTTAGAAGAAGCCATTGCTTACGTCCAAGACGACATCAATTTCAAAATTAGATCAAAACAACACACTAACTATTTACCTGGAAGTAGCAAAATGAACCAATCAAACTTTAAACATGTACCACAACTTTCTAAACCAAATATAAATCAGAATTTTCAAAAGACCATCATTTAACCAATTTCCTTTTCAACAACAATCAAACATATTTAGACAACCACAACAATTCCAACAATATCCCCGATTACAATATCCACAAAAACCACCAACTAACGTATTTGCTCCACGAGCGCTACCCCAATCAAGACCAACACCCATGTCAGGAATTTCGACTTCCATACCAAAATTACATTTTCATGAAATTGAACCCGATCAAGTTATTTTAGACGAAGCATCAAACACTTATTATGCACCAATACAAGTAGAATTTCCGTATTGTGATAATCATCAGCCAAGAGACGATACTGACGTAATTTCGTACGATCCCTCCGATTTTACAGATAATAATCCATCAGAATTAGAAAAGACCGACAGTGACGTAAATTTTATATCACCAGCCTCAAACAACGATTCACCGGATTAAATAGTTTACCTTACATTAAAATTCAAAATCCCCCAATTAATTTATTGATAGACACTGGCAGCGAAATCTCTTTAATCAGCCCAGAAGTAATTAAAAATTTTTATCCAAATTCTACAGAACCCATTAATTTGAAATTGAGTACAGCAAATTGTGTTAGTCAACTAAAACAATTAGCCACCATTCCTAGTTTCCCAGAATTAAAATGCACAGGCAATTTTAAAATGATAGTTATGAATTTTCACGATTTTTTTGACGGTTTAATTGGAATAAAAGATTTGAAAAAAATGAAATATAATATTGATTTAACGCGAAACCAATTAACACGGATTGATAATAATAATATTAAATTATACTTTGATAAACCAAGCAAAATTAATTTACCACCGAATTCGTTAACAATTCAAACAATTAACGTAACTAAATCGAACCGCGAAATTTATGTACCAGAAATGAAATATAACGACACAATAAAAATCTGCGATGGACTTTATAAAATTTTCAATGGAAATATAAATTTAGTAATAGAAAATCAATCGGAAAATGAACAAGAAATAGAAATTGATAACTTAAATGAATACGAAATCCAACAATATGACATTCAACCTTTATCATTTCAACAACAGACAGGAATAAAAAAATTAGATAATTTAATTAGAATGGATCACATGAATCAAGAAGAACGAAGAACAATTATAAATATTTGCAAAAAGTATATTGATATTTTCAAACAACCAGAAGAGACATTGACTTGTACGACCGACGTTCAACATGAAATCATTACAAAAGATGAACAACCGATATTTATTAGAAGCAGACGAATCCCACATGCAAATAAAGAAATTATTAAAGAACATGTTATTAACTTGTTAGAAAACGGAATAATAAAACCCAGCATTTCACCATGGGGTTTTCCAGTACATTTAGTAGACAAGAAAATAGATGCATCCGGAAAAAGAAAAACCAGAATGGTTATAGACTATCGAGCGCTTAATGAAAAAACAATAGACGATCGATATCCACTACCGAATATAGAAGATGTGTTAGATAAATTAGGAAGAGCACAATATTTTAGCATATTAGACTTAGCTTCAGGATACCATCAAATAGCCATGAAGGAAAATTCAAAACAAAAAACAGCTTTTAACACAGACCACGGACACTACGAGTTCAATAGAATGCCTTTTGGACTGAAGAACGCACCGGCGACATTTCAAAAGATGTTAGATAATGTACTTAGAGACGTAATTAATAAAGATTGCATGATATATTTAGACGACATTATAATTTTTTCACCAAATTTGGAAGAACACAAAAAATCACTTGAGCGAGTTTTCAGAAGACTTCAAAATCACAATTTACGTTTACAATTAGACAAATGCGAATTTTTTAAACGAGAAACTGAATTTTTAGGCCATATTGTTACACCTAATGGTATAAAACGAAATCCAATTTAAAATTAATGCAATTAAAAATTTTCCAATACCCCGCACTCAAAAAGAAATTAAATCTTTTCTTGGTATGTTAGGATTTTACAGAAAATTTATTCAAAATTTTGCGCAAATTACTCGACCCTTAACAAAATGTCTTAAAAAGAACACCAAAATTATTCACACACAAGAATTTATTGATACATTCGAAAAATGTAAAGTTTTACTTTGTAACGATCCAGTTTTAAAGTACCCCGAATTAGACAAAAAATTTATACTCACAACAGACGCATCTAACGAAGCGATAGGCGCAGTTCTATCCCAAGAAAACCACCCCGTTGCATATGCATCTCGCACCCTTAATGAAGCAGAAACAAAGTACAGTACTATAGAAAAAGAATTACTAGCGGTTATTTGGGCAGTTAAACACTTCCGACCCTATTTATACGGAGTAAAATTTATAATAGAAACCGATCACAAACCCCTCACTTGGTTATTTTCTTTGAAAGAACCAAATGCAAAATTAACTCGTTGGAAATTAAAACTTCTGGAATACGAATATGAAATTATTTATAAAAAAGGAAAAGATAACAAAGTAGCAGATGCATTGTCGAGAATCAAAATTGCAGAAAATTACGTAAATGAAATAGATTTTATGTCAGATTTAGTTGAAATAGAAGAAGGTCCCACCGAAGAAGACTTATCAAGCTTAGATGAAATTTTAGCAAGATTACAAGAAGAAGGAAGCCAAAATACTAAGGAAACCACCACTAAAAAAATCGAACAAAATAATGATCTTATTAATTCACAACACGACGAAACACAAACGATTCATACCTCACGCGGAGAATTACAAATAGAAATACCGTATAATGAAAAAATAATCAACTTAGCAAAACATCAAATAATATTCGACTCTCATAATTCTACAAATAATGCCATTATAAAACATATAAATTTATTCGAAAACACTAAACAAAGAATTTACTGTAATATTCCAATAAGTTACAATGAAGATGAAATTTTTAACACATTAAAAGAAATTATACAACCAAAAATTAAAACAACTATTTACTTTAAAAATAAAAACATGGAACGCGACATTTTACGAATTATTAGACACAATTTCAATGACACCATACGATTAGAAATAAGCAATAAAATATTAGAAGATGTAGAAGAAGAAAATCAACAATTAGAATTTATTAAGTATTATCATACCGGAAAAACAAAACATCGAGGTATTAACGAAGTATATAATTCATTAAAACGTTTATATTATTGGCCAAATATGGAAAAAGATATTAAAAAATATATTAACAATTGCGAAATTTGTAACATTTGCAAAAATGACAGAAATCCCCAGAAACTCCCAGTAGCATTGACACCCACACCAACTAAACCATTTCAAGTAATCCACATGGATTTATTTTTTGTTCAGAAACATACTATTCTCACTATTGTAGATGCATTTTCCAAATATGCTCAAGCATATGTACTTCCCGACCGAAATTCAAAAACGATAATTGAAAAAATCACTCTGTATATTTCTCATCACGGAATTTTCAATAAATTAATAACGGACAATGACCCAAGCTTTTGCAGTAATTTAGTAACTGAATTTTTAAAATCTCACATAATTATTCATCATAAAAGTACGACGGAAAATTCCCGATCAAATGGAATTGTCGAAAGATTCCATTCTTCCTTAATCGAATCCTTAAAAGCCATACAATTAGAATCCAAAAGAAAGATTCCATTCTTCCTTAATCGAATCCTTAAAAGCCATACAATTAGAATCCAAAAATCTAACCCTAGAAACACAATTACATTTAGCAGTAATTGGTTATAACAATAGTTTGCACACAACCACTAAATTTACACCATTTGAAATTATTTATAGTCAAACAAACAAACCTTTGCCAATTGATGAAACTGATAATAAACTAACAGAAGACTATATTCAGGAACGAAATAAAGCAACTAAAATAATGAATACACAAGTTAAAGAAAATATTCAAAAAGCCAAGAATAAAGTTCAATTAAAACAAAAACCTATTGACATCGAACCAATTAAAGTAGGGCAAACAGTATTTGTCAGGAGAAATTTAAGACGAACTAAACTTAAACCATATGCACAAAAAGTCACCATTAAAGATTTTAAAGATAAAACATTTAAATTCAAAAATAAGAAAAATATTCCCACAAAATTAAAAAGAGACTTAGTAAAACGTACTAAGAAGTTTACTAATTTGTTACAGGATGAATCTGGCAATAATCCTGATAATAACCACCCTAGTACGAGCAGAGGAGGATCTTGAAGTAATCCCCATAAATAATTATATTATTCCATTAGAATTAGGAAGTTCATTTAACATTAAGGCTACTCATAAGTTAGTATATTCTTACGATTTTATTAATTTTCATTACTTGATTAATAATATTACTTTTCAATATGATAGTATATTTAAGTTTGTAAAAGAGAATGACTTTACTGATCCAGATTTAAACAAAATTTCGAAACAAGCAAAATATCAAATTGAAAATCTAAAAATCACCTTATTTAATATAATACCAGTCAATAGAAATAAACGATCACCTTTCGATTTTGTAGGTAAAGCCGCAAATTGGTTATTTGGCATAGTAGATAAAGACGAAAAAGATGAAATTTATAAAAATATAAAAATATTAAACGAAAACCAAAATAAAATCGCTTACCAAGCAAACCTAAAAACTTCCCTTTTAAAATCAATAGAATGTCAAATTGTTAAAACTCAAAGCTTAATTAACACTAATATGAAATTAATCCAGGATAAAATTAATAGAATTGAAACTTTCGTAAATAAGTATGTTACTTTATTAGAATTAATCACTTTACTAGAAATTAATATTCATGAGGTTCAAACATTCTTTAATAACATACAAAATGCAATTATTTTCGGACAAAGAAATCAAATCCACCCACAACTGTTATCGTATTCAGACCTGATTAACACCATAGACCATGTAAACAAAATTTACCAAAATGGAATTGTTCCTTTTAAAAATAATCACTATTACTATTCATTGTTGCAGATTAAAATTAATTTTGATATTGATAAAATGTTAATTATTATTGACTTTCCTGTAATCGAAAACGTTGAATTGATATTGTATAAAATTGTAAAGGTACCCTATGCGTCGAGCGTAATTAAAGATAATTGTAAAAATTTGGCACTGTCATCAACCGAATATGGATGTGTAGAGACATTTGTGAATTTAGAGGATATATATAATATATAATTTCGATTGAATTACAACCGAAATCCAGAAACAACTGTATAACTAATTTGTTACAAAATAGTGTTGAAAATTGTACGGTAATTAAACTAAATTCCGTAAATAATAATGTTATTCAATTTAAGGATAATTTTGTAATAGTTTTAAATCAATCGCAATACTTAAACTATAAATGTAAAACGCAAGGAATGCTTGAACTTAAACAAAATTCTTTGATTAAATTACCATATCAGTGTTCGATTAATTTGAGAAATCAAACTTATAAGAATGAATTTGATAAAATAACCATCAATATAAAATTACCAAAATTACAAATACCAAACAACAGTATGTTAAACCTGACAGATCCGTTAATATTAAGCCAAATTATTGATGATAGTTTTGATATTGTAAATCAATTAATAAACTCTAACGAAATTAAACCATCCGATGTTAAAATAGAATATCAAGTCACTCATTACATAACTCTCTTATTAGTTATTATGATTGTAATCTTTTTATTGTATAAATTCAAAAAATACTTTATTTGTAAATCTGCGTTAAAAAACAAAGGAAATCCGGAACAAAAGACTGAGGACAGTCTTTCCACTGATGAGGGAGGTGTTACATGGAGGAACCGCATCTTCCCATAAAAAAACATTTGATCGCGGCCACCTGCGGCGACCGCGTTGCGATTAGGGCAACCGCATTGTATCACGTTTTGCGCTCTGCGATAATTTTTCTCGAATTCATCATATGTAAAATCTAGCAGTCTTGTCTGAACCTTATAAGGAAAATAAACGTCGTTGTACTTTAAAAATTATTTTTAAAAACCCGATACCAAGATCAATCAACATAATTTCTACCTATATCCTACAAGTACTCTCCTTTGTTGTCCCATCGTCCACTTCCTTTTCTATTTGCCATCCTGGGTGAGGTTTCAAACGTGTCTTTTTGTTTTCTTCGTGGCTTTGCTTGCTGTTTTTGTCTTGTAATGTCCTGTGTTTTGCCTCGATATTAACTGGCGGTATACCTGTTAAGACTTATAGAAGTTAAGTTGGTGCTGTCCGGTATGCTCTGCTTATTGCCAGGAGGAACGGTCTCTGTATTGCGTTTAGTTGTTTTATGATTCTGCTGTATGTTGCTCTCTCCCCCCATATTTTCACTGCATATAATATTGCGGGTTAAAACACTCTTTCGTATAGAATTTTTACTAGGTCTGACTTCCCTCCCATTTTCTCCGCATGACCCCTATAAATTTTCCACTATGTTTTTCCTGGTTGCTATTGTGTAATTTCACTATGCAGTGTGCTAGGAAGCTTTCCACAATCCTTCTTAGATTATCTGGTACTCTTTTAACTTCCATCTGGTGACTCGTTTTTTAAAGTCTAAGCACACCATTAATGTATGATATTTTTGGGCTTTGCTTAGTTTAATGTCTGTTACGAGTTTCTTTACCGCCTTCACCGTACCTCTTCCCTCCCTAAATCCATATTGCTCGTCCGAGTAGTTTTTTGTGTTTTCCATGTGATGTTTTATCCTATTATTGATTAATTTATCGAATACTTTTCCTATAGCTGGTAGTATGCATATTGGTCTGGTTGTACCGTCTTTCTTTGGTAAAAGAGTTATTGTGACACTTTTCCATATTGCCGGGTATATTCCCTTTTCTAGGCACCTATTCTATAGGAAGCACAGATATTCTCCGTCTATTTCAAATAAATGTTTAAAGGCTTCATTCATTTCATATTGTTGTTTTGGCGTCCTCCATTGTGAAAGGCGTGTCGTTCCAACCTGTGTGTGTTCCTTTCTTATTCCTTTTTCTTGCTTGTACCATCGTATCCTCTGTGTTTTTAAAATTTCTGCTGTGAGTTCTTCTTCCGGTATGATGTCTTTACGGTCTGAATTTATCCGTGTCCGTTTGGTTTTTTGGTCTGTCATCTTCGCTAAGAGCTTCCATACTTTGTGCCAAGGGTTCTTATCGGAAGTTTCGTCTATGTACTTTCTTGTGTGTTCCTCTCTGGCTGTTTTGATGGCTCTTTTGTAATTTGATCGTGCTTTGATGTATTTTTCTTTGTGTTGGTTTTGATCCGCCTCGCTCCTTTTTTTTGATTCTTGCCTTTTTTCCAATGTTTCGCCGTTTCCCTCCTATGCGTGTTTAGATCATTGTTCCACCATATTTTGTGTTCTTTTGTTGGCTCTGTTCGTTTTATATGTAGCCTACATGCCTTTTCTATAATTTTTTGGTATTCTGCCGCTTCTTCTTCCATATTGGTGGGTGTGGAGTGTGCTTTTCCTTTTATTATTTCCATTTTGAACTTATCCCAGTCTGTTCTGGCGAAATTGTATTTCTTGCCTGTTTGTTGTGTTGTTGTGTTATAGTTTTCTATGTTGTAGGTGATCATTATGTGATCACTAAGTGTTTCTTCTTCTTTGACTTGCCAGTTTTTTATTGTTCATTTTATTGTGATCGTGAGGTCTACCCAGATTTCTCCTCTGGTGAGTTTGATTTCTTGCTAATTTGTCCGTTTGGTTCGTCATATATGTTAGTGATTAAGATGCGTTCCTTGTTTGTCTTGACTATTATTGCCGTTATAAAAGGAGTAAAACAGCCAGAGGCACACAAAAGGACCACGGAGGCCGCAGTGCAGGGACGCTAAGCGACACCACCTCGTGAGGATACAAAAAAAATTGCTGTTATTGTCGTTTGTATATTCGCTGACTCTTCCTGCCTCCACAGTTCCATTTCTTACTTATATTTCAGTTTTTCCATTAGGATTACCATATCGTGTGTATCCTTCCCACTTCGCCTTATGGTAGGGTTCTTCGTATTAGCGCTAGTTTTATTTTCGTTTCTTCCGCTAATTGTTTAGTTATGTCCATTGCTCCTCTGCCCCTTCCTACATTTAGTTATAATATTTTTATTGTTTTTCCTTTTTTAGCTTGTGATTGTGTCTTATCCATATTAATTAGTAGTTAATATTTTGTCTTGCTTGTTGCGTTTTCCTGGTTAGTGCTGGGCATCTCCAATCGCATTGCAGTCATTAGATTCCTTTACAAAACTTTTGCGTGATCAATTCCCGTTTGTGTGCAGGATTTACAGCATCATAAAGAATATGCCATCTGCTCTAATCTCGGTCCCCTGTAACCGATGTAACAGTTTAATCACATTACAGCAAAAGCGGTACATTGTGCTAAATGCAAGGAAACCACCTAACAAAAGCGTGGAAACAACGCTGCCTAGAAAATGCCTATATTTGTGAAAGCACAGAACATGGGTCATTGTGCGCTAAGTGTCCTAAGAGGCATCCGAAACCAATCGAGGGAATCCAAAACGCTAAAATTATAAACATAAAAAATCGACAAAAATTACATCCATCTCACTTCACCATTTCATCATCGATGTTTACACGACAAAAATTAATGAACCGGCATACACGGACCGACACTCTAAAAAAATAAGGGCAAGATTCATCGACTCATTCCAAATAGACAAACATGTGAATTTTCCAGAAACAAAATGTTCGTGGTAATATCTTGAATTTGTTTCTCTTTAATCACTTGTTGAAACATTGGTGGTAATGATTGATCTCTATACTCCCAGTTACATTTTCCTAGTAATGCTAATCTCAGGAATTCACACTGCATTCATTAGTATAAATAGTAGTAGTAATATCTAATATAAATTTTATGTACACTAACATTAATTCCATAATCAAAAATACCCGCTTCTATCCCATTTCCTTACCAACAATCTAATTCACAATAAACTACTAGTCAAAACTAAGTCTAACAATCCTTTCCCCTTAAAGTGGCTCTATATTTAAATCCCCTCAGTTGCTATCTTTCAAAACATGAGGAGTGGCTCAATGGTTGCAGCATGTCCAGAAAGAACGGTAAAGCTTAGACCCTCCAGGAGATTAAGCTTACGGCCTTTTTTGCAAATCCGGATTGGTGTAATCTCCCCCATGTGGTGTCCTGTCTTGATACAATATTTGGCCAATCCTGTTGTTGCTTTTCCCTTTGTAATCATTAAATCTAATTTCAAAATTTCTCCCTGTTTTCCCAATATCAATGTTGTCACAATTTGCACACTTGATCTTGTAAATTAATGAATATTTAAGAATATTCTTATCTTTTAATTTGTTTAATAGACGTCCCGCTAAATTCGATCTTTTGACCACTATTGTATTAATATTATGTGTATGAAACTGTTTTTTTATTTTGTTGCTGGTATTACCGATGAATGGTATGGCTGCGTATAGTTTTTCTCCTTCTGTTTTTGTATTCCGGCTATATAGTAATTGACTTTTTATTTCTCTTCTTTTTTCTGAGTAGATTACACACTATCTGTTTGTTGTAACCGTTATTAATGGCAATATTGTAAATTATACTCTGTTCCTTCAAATAATTTTCTTTGGACATCGGAATCATCACAAGTCGGTGTAAATATAAATGAAAACAAATGAATGTTTGATTTGTGTTGGTTGGTATGAGTCTATTGAATTAATTATGTGGGTGGTTGTGGATTTTCTGAAAATCGAATACTCTAGTTTGTTATGTTGTATGTTCACTAATCTAAGAAATTGATCCTGCCATTCTCTCATATCTCCATTGTGAATTGTATGTATTCAAGAAATTTATTTTATTTCTGTAAAAATATGTTGAGTTGCCGTTTTGAACCACCCCATATACAGAAAATATCGTTCACATATCTGCACCATAAGATATCGTTATTGCTCATTGATTGCTTCTTTGTATTCTTAAATATTCCTTCTTCAAGTCATCACATGTAGATCTCTGCAAACATTGCTGACGTGGGGGAACCCATAGGTAGTCCATTTAGTTGAGTGTAATATTTATTATTGAACCTGAATTAGTTTTGATCAAGGCAGACGTCTATCAGCTTGAGTAAATCCATTTCAATGGGTGCAAGGTGTATTGGATTGTATTACTTTCTTAAGTTCAGGTACTTCTGTTATTTTTTAATGGAGACATTAGATCTGCATGGTATGTATTGTATTAATGTCAATGTATGAGCATAACTTGAACGTGGGTGCTTGGCAAAATGAGGCTACTGGTCGAACGGCAATGTTATCTTTATTAATTTTTGGCATTCCATATATAACAGGTGCTTTTGCATTCATGTCTTTCAGTCTGAATTTTATCATAACAGGAATACTTTCTGATTGTTTAATTAGCTTTGTGATCTCCTGTTGGTATTTATTTGTAGGATCTTTTTTGAATATTTTGAATTTAGTTTTATCTAGCAGTTCCTCCTCTTTTGAAATATAATATAGTTTTTGTAAAATTGTGATAGTGTTATCTTTATCCGCTTTCGATATAATCAGGTCATCATCTCTAAACTTTTTCTGCATTTGTTGTATGGTCCTATCATTCTTATTCTTCCTGTGGATAAGAATTTTTTACTTTTTTTCCTTGTTCGTTACTGGTAACTTGTCCATTGTATTTGTTACACTGGATCTATTTAGATGAATTTCTGAGATTATTGCAAGTTCTTCTAAATGACAATTGAGTTTTGTTGGGGTATGTGAATATTTAATTTTTTAAAAATGTGTTTTTCAGTTCGAGTCATAGGATTTGGTTCAACATTGTTCAACATCAAAACTTTTTAATCAGGTAATTTCTGGGATCCATAGCAATTGCAAAGGTTCTGAAATAGTTACATATAAGTTATGTATATATATGCCATGTCTAGTGATGCGTCAAAATTCTTGACGTGTGGATAAAAAAATTATAGTGGTATGAAACTCCAAGTTATGATAGTATTTCGAGACTGAAATCTCTCCCCTTATATATTCATTCCTACATTATTAAAATATACAATGATATAAGGTGTAGTAAAAAGAAGTCCATGATTTTTCCAATAGATAGCTTTAGTTATCTGTATCTTGCGTTATACCACTAGATGGCATAAGAAAGAAAAAACCCTTCTAACAATTTTGTGATTAGTTGACTCAGTTATGTTTGAGCGCGCGTCAAAGAGAAAATACGCGGCTGAAAATGTGAGTAGCGTTCATGGTCCTGATAATGTAACAGCCAATCACGCGTAATTTTGGTTTCGTAGATTCCGTTCTGGTAATTTCGATTACCCAAGAGCTAAAGATTGCATTAAAACCCGTTTGGATCCATTTGAATATGGCTGGATACAAAAAAGCTCGATTAACACGAGTTACCACAAAAAAGCTCATGAACCGAATTTCCAATTGCGAATCGCTGTAAATAGCAACAAAATCGACCCATTTCTAAAACGTTTATTTTTATTTTGTTTATTTTATTTATTCATTTAAACGTATCAACTTTAACAAAACATCTTAGATAAGGATAAACATAATTCATATATGCTACAAATTTCAAGAAAATAAATAACATAAATGGTTGCGTAATAATAAGAGATAAAATAACAAAATATTTTTAAAAGTAATTATAAATTATACATTTACATACTTAAGCAAAAAAAAAATGCCTGTGTGGTAAAATAAATCTAATAGCTGATTTAATTCAACACAATTATGGCTAGACAGTGTTTTTGCGAAACATAGACATGGATGAGTTAAAAATATCAATACTACTAGGTAAAGTATTAAACAATCTCATCGCTCTACAAAGAGTGTTATTATATCCATAATTAGATGGATGGATCTTCGACCTAAAAAGATTGCTATGCCTTCGCAAATGTGGTGGAAGAACGTTAAAATTTAAGTGAGCAAGCAATTCACTGCACTTTAAGAAACCATTAACTAGATTAAATAAAATGCACAAGTCGGCAACCAATCTACGAGTCTCTAACGTAGGGATGTTTAAAATTGTACAAAAAAACATTTTATCTGGGTTGCCAATACCAGCACGATTCGAATACAGCCTCAAAAATTTGTGTTGAAACTTCTCAACTGCAGAAAAATCACAACTAACTGATGGTGACCAAAGAGGAGCAGCATATTCAAGTATCGGGCGAACTAACGTTAAGTATAAATGTCGTAAAGTATTGGGTGTAAAAATGAAAGAAAAACGATTAACGAAACCAAGCGTTTTGTTATATCTGCCCGTAAGTGAAGATATGTGCTCCTTAAACATTAATTTTTGATCAAACAGAACAAGTCTTTAACCAAATTTACAGATTTGACTGCTATGTTATAATTTTATAACAATATGTAATACTGTGCTTCTTCCGAGAATAGGTAATTTTACTACATTTGTTCACATTAACATCTAACCTATTGCTAATATACCATTGTTCTAGAGATAATAAATCTTCCTGCAGAGCCTCACAATCACTTATATTCGAAATTGGCTTAAATAATTTTACATCATCGGCATAAATAAGAAATTGAGACGATTTAAAATTTAAAGCAATGTCCTTGACGAATATTAAAAATAATAAAGGCCCACAGTGCAAGCCTTGAGGGACACCCGATGTAACGTTAATGCCATTGGAAATATGGTTGTTAATTTTATTTTATTGACTGATGATAAAAAGTGGAAAAAGTTTTCCTGTGTGTTTGGTGGGATTGGTAGGGAAGTGTCTACTATGAGCTGCTCCCCTACGGCAACACTCTTAACTTGGAACTGTACTGTTAACAATAGAACTGAAGGCAGCAAAAGCTCCGGGAGCTTAGTTGGGTGGTTCTTATGCATCCCACTTATAGTCCGGTCCTGACACCAAGTGATTACCATCTGTACCTTTCCATGGCTAACAATTTTGCTGGTGAAAAAATCGCTTTAAGAGAGGCTTGTGATAATCGACTGTCTCAATTTTTGGCCAATAGGGCGAGGGCTTGTATAAGAGAGGCATATTGTAATTACCTTCAAAATTGTAAAGATTTATCGAAAAAAAAAATGGCGCAAATTTGACTTAAATCGGATCATTCTATCTATGGTAATGAAGCATTCAATTTCATGCAAAAATAATGGATTTCTTTTTACTACACAGTTCCATCCTCCAATATCAGTTTGACTTCATAGAACACAGATGTACAACCCTTCCAACAGCTTCTCTCTTCAAACTGTCCAGCAGTAGGTCTCGAGGAAAATAAATCCACAATCGAAGCCTACTGTTTAAATGCAGTACCCTCAAACTCCCGATTTATACCTATTAGATCCCTATTAGATAATACAAAACACTATTACTACTACTAATGGATTTCATTTTACTACACATTATATATACTACACTCAAAATATATCATCCGAATGAAAAAAAGTAATAAACCTGTCTCCCCAAACAATGATCCTCTCTTTCCAAGCAATTACGGCTCATTCTGCTTCCGGTGCTTAGAAAACTGTTTGAATCTCTCCTTAAAAACAAAGTCATATCCTAAATTTCTAGTTCTATCCCCCAATATCAGTTTAGCTTCCTAGAACACAGATGTATAACCCTTCCACTAGCTTCTCTCTTCAAACTGTCCAACAGCAGGTCTCGAAGGAAATAAATCTATAATCGACCCCTTCAGATCTAACTTCGCAGCTCTCTTTCCAACTAATTTGCTCCCGAGCAAGTTATATCCTAAAGTTCTCCCCTTACTCCCATCCTATGCAATCTATTGGTGTGCGACATCTAATATCCCAATCCAAAATATTTTAATAAATCCGCTCCTTTACGCCGACAATACTACTTTAAATACCCACACCTCCTAAAACCCTCAGTACAAATCATAGAAAATCTCAACTCCTACTTTCCTTTTGCCGATTTAAAGAACCACTTTCCTCAATATCCACAAATGGCCAAAATATATATCCCACAAAATTCAAAAAAAGAGCGGCTCTTTCAGAGGATTAACCTACAAAAAGCAAGGTATACATTTACAAACAAGTACTGGCGTCTACAATATGATCTACCGCCCCTTACTTGAATATTTAGCTATCTTCTTCTACAACGCTTATCCAGTAACAGTGTATTTTCAAGTTATTGAAACATCAGCTCTTAGGGTGTTCCAAAATCCTCCTAATAATCCATCAAATTAATTCCTGTACAATTCCATAAAAAATCGCTTCAAATTCCACCCACTTCCAAATCCTAAATTCACTATACATTCCCGGAAACATAAACATTATCCCCAAACATATGTTTTCTACCATAACATTAGACGAATTTATTTTATCATTGCGTAATCTTAACAACGCTTCAATTACTTATTTGAAAAATAGTGAAACAAAACCAAGTGTTTAATTAACCTTCTAATTAACATAAAAATGTTTCACCACGGGTTAAGTGAGAATTTAATTCATCAAATAATAGATGAATTTAATAAGTTTCCAACGAAATAAATGGCTCTAACCTCCAATTGAATAATTATCAAATTCCAATTAATGAAAAGGATAGTGGCGACCGTTACTCATTTTAAAGAGTAAAATAAAAGTATTTTCAACGTTTTTATACCACTCTTCAGTATTGTTAAAATAAATAGCTAAATTAAAGGATAATTGATTATAACAGACAAAATATTAATGTTTTAGTTGCTGGAAGCTTAAAAGTGAATCAACTATGGACAAGCCTAACACACATGAAATAACGATTGATAATCTTTTAATATCAATTGTTAAACCACAAAACTTTTATTTTTGAATTACAAAATCGTGGATATTGTTGTGAACGTGATTCTAGAGGTTATTACGTATTTATTTAAGTGGATAAAAAGTTATGTTCTCTAGTTACTGTGTATTTTGAAAATCATGAAGAAAGTTGCGAGTCAATAGTTGTATAACTACCAACATATAATTGGCTGTTTTATTCGTCTGCGAACAGCTGAGTTTATTAGTGTTTTATCTACAATTACTGACTAATATTTAATATTCAGATTTAAATATTCCTTAGGGGTTATAAATCTGCCGGAAGTAAAATGGATTATCGCATAAGAATTTTTCAGATATTTAATTAATTTTTTAAATTGGTTAAAAAAATTGCGCATCTTTACGTGTTAAGCATATGAAGTGGCGGTTATCATAAGTTAACACATTTATTAGTAAAAGTGACAATGTTTTAGGTTTTGTCCTATTGTGAATCGTTTAATGATCCATGTGAAGTGAAGTATAATATTTATCATCCGCAGTTACTAATAGATTTTAATGTTTCATTTACTAGTAGATAAATCATAGCAACAAAATTTTTATAGTTATGATACGAAGTGCTGTCATCTGACAACTGACTTCCCTAACGTATGGTCGATTTTATTCAGAAAGTTTTGATGTCCATACGGGAATATTTTTTACAACTTTCGACGTCGATCTCAACAACAATGCAACGATTAACTTAATTCGACTTTGGATGACGAGCACCATAAAAATCACTGTATATATACAACAATTGCTGTTCCAAATAAATTGATGCTATGTGTGAACTAATTTTGCAATATCTTAATGTGATATATCGTGAGATTAAGGCATCCTTAAGCATTCGTGGGACCAGCATAGATTTAATATTGTATGAACAGTTGGCTGTCAAAATAAATGTTCGCGTTGAATTCCACATACCAGATACGATCATTTTTTGCCGGTAGCGTTCAGTATTAACGGTTTCATAATAGATCACACCCTTCCGATCCCACCAAACAGAGAGCATTGTCTTCCGTCCATAGCGATTTGGTCTTGCAGTCGATGTCGATGGTTCGCCTGGAGTTACCCATGATTTTTTACGCTTCACAATTCGATGGAGAAATGACTTTCTTTTGTACCTGGCGAGCAGCATTTCGTAAGTGATTTTCGGTTTTCCTACTGTCTTTCATTCAGTTCATATGGAACCCATTTTCCCACCTTTTGGATCTTGCCCATGGCTTTCAAACGTATGGAGATGGCTTCTTGTGTCACATTTAATTGATCCGCGAGTTGTTATTGCGTTTGAGCGTCATCCTCATCCAACAATGCTAGCAATTCGCTGTCTTCAAACTTTTTCGCTGGTCTTCCACGTTCTTACGATAAAGTGTCATCCATCGTACACTCGTGATTTGGTACCCAATGTCTTCTTTTAAAGTGCTTTGAAAATTACTTCAATCCTATCCAAAAGTTTATTATTGATCTTCATGGAGATTATTTTAAAAAACAATAAACTCATGTACGATAATTAATTTCTTCATTTTGTTGTCTATTCCTGAAATATAAAAGGCAATCCTCGTAATCGTTATTTCCATAAATGAAGCATATTAAAATCTTATCCTACTGGCTGGTTTTTGAAATTCCTAATAAGTATGAGTAAAGAACAACGGACAGTTCTTAGAAATTATAAGCAGTCAGGTTCTAGAAATGTTTCACATGTTTTTCAATTTACTAGCTCTCTAAGAAGATTCTATTGTTAAGAAGAAGTATACTTTAATTAATTTAGAGTGGTAGTAGTGTTTGGCTATCGACCACGTGATCCTTCCGCCGTGTGATTTGTGTATTTGTGTGTGTAAATGCACTCCCGTCACTCTAAAGCGCCATTAATTGTATCCCAATGGTACCGGTCACCCATCCAACTGCTGACCCGAACCATCGCTGCTGCACTCGCGCTATCACCGGCGTGTATTAATTTATATTTATGTCAAAATATTATTTTTCCAGAAGACCTGATATTTAATAATTTTAATTAAGTTGTACAAATATAATTGAATATTTAGCTGAAATAGTGTTGCTCTAAATCGTAATGGTATGTCGCCTGCTTTGATAAACAGCGCAATATTTACCTCTCACTAAATAATTAATTAATTAATAGTTCTCTCCAAGAAAAATTATTCCGATCATATGATATCTACTTCAAATATTAGGTTAAATAAAATGTCTTGAGTATTTTCTACTAGGTGTCTTTAAAAAGCAATATCTCACAATGTATACATCGCATCGGGTGAAAAATGGTTTTTGTCAATTTTGTGCCTAATTGTGTAACAGCATTCCAAAATAAAGGTAAAACGAGTAAATTCGATACATTCTTCAGTACCACTACGACCAAAATGAATAGTGACTGGTGATGAACAATGAGTCACATAAAAGAACATCAGCCAAAAAATAAAGTGATTTATAACAATAAGGAATTATTATTAATTATAAAAGATCATTTAAGATGGCCTTGAATACTCTAATACTCTGTCAGAGTACATGTACTTTTAATTAGATGCATTTAATTAATACATATTTAGTATTATTATAAAAATCGAAATTCAACAAAATTTAACGGAAACATGAATAATGTAATATCTATTATGATTTTATATATTTGCGAATATACACTACACTAAAATACCAAATTCTGATTATTTTTATTGCTTATACTTATCTCTAAAATTTTAGAAAAGCAACAAATGAAATAAGTATAAAAATGATTTTACATGTAAAATTTCATATTTCATAAGGTTATGTAATTTCCACCACTAGAAGCTAATCATAACATTTATTTTATTATTACTATTGATTATATTGCGCTATTTGTGTAAATGTGAGTATTATATATCCTTTATTATACAAGAGAAAATACATTATAGATATAAATGGTTTATTTTTTGCCATTAAAGGTTTTATAATGATAAGGATTGTAAACAACTGCTTATAATAATTTATACTTATTCGTAAACATGTTTATAATAGTATAATAATAATGTAAATAAACATATTGTTATAAATGTTATAAATGTAAATTGTATGAGTGGTTGCATAGCGTGAATTTAGATTGAAGAGGCGCGAGCTGAGAGCGCGAATGAGAGGTTTGACAGGTTGGCGGGGAAGAAGGGGGAACGGCGGGAACAGGAGGCGTCTCGGGGCTTTTAGCAACGAGCAAGCGTGGTGAGCGGAAGTGTGCGAGGGAGGAGAGACTGAAGCGAGGTGAGCGAAGAGAAGTTATCGAAGTTATTGAGGGAGTTTAGCGAGTTGAGCGGGAGTGTGAGCGAGTAGTGTGAGTACGGTGTATTGTTATTCTTAAATAAAGACTAGGCGAGTTGTTGTTAACGATTACTCTGGTGATATTCTTCTGACCCGCGACGTCCTGACGAAACGTAATTATAACATCAGAAGTGGGATATCCCGAAGACAATCATAGAGTTAATCGCGAGTGCGTGTAAGGTGTGGCGTGGCGAGGCGAGAAAACTTTGGGGTTGGGTCAGTAAAGTTAGGCGCGGTCGGCGTGGCGCGGCGCGAAAGCGCGAAAGACAACCTAACATTTTTCGGCGCGGTGAGTGCGGGAAGGTCGACAATGGAGTCAACAGATGGCGCAGCGGGCGGTGCGGCAGCACCAACAGCTGATCCTGGAATGCGGGAGATAATGGCGATGATGCTGCAGGAAAATGCGCGGCGTGATGCGTTGATGCAGACGATGTTCAACCAACTAGCGAATAATACAACAACTGTAAGTGTAGGAGTGATGCCGGAGGTTTTGAGCGGCATCCCAGCGTTTGGTGGATATCGGGAAGACGGACGAAGGTGGCTGCAACAGCTGAACAGCGTACAGGCGCTACACCATCTCACAGATGAATACATCTTCGAAACGGCGCGAAACAAATTAGTGCGAGGTGCGTGTGAGTGGTATGAGGGCGTTCGTACGGCGGTAACGACGTGGGCGCAATTTAAAAACGCGTTCGAACAGACATTTTTCGTGCGGGAGAGCCAAGTGGACAATTTGAACAAAATGATGCAGCGGGTGCAACTCAGGGATGAAGCCGTAGATCAGTATTTGTTCGCGAAAGTGGCGTTGTGTCGTAAATTAGATTTGGCGTTCGCGGAAGTAAAAGAACAAGTTCTGGCGGGTTTGTGGTCACGCGACTGCTACAATGTTATGTTGGCGAAGGTTCATGCATCGGCAGACGAACTATTGCATGATTTGGTTGAATTTGAGCGGCTAGAAGGTACGCGTCGTGCGGTTGTAAGTAAAAGTCGAGAGGCGCGTCCGAGCGCGAAACCGTCGGAGCCGACGCGCTCCAACGTGACAGCTTCAGCGGGGCCTGCGAGACCATCGGCAACACCAACTGCTCGAAACTCCAGCGAGGGAAGGAAGTGCTTCCAGTGCGGCGAGGTGGGACATTTGGCGTCGAGGTGCGCGCGACTTAAGTGCTTTGTTTGCAAGCAAGAGGGCCACAAAAGCAACGCATGCCCGAAGGTAAAGTGCTTTAAATGCCAGGGTGTTGGTCACATGTCTGGCGCGTGTCCGCTTAAGCAAGAGGTGCTTTTTGTGAGGAAGGTTCAGAGGAAAAAGAGTTTCCGAAAACTGGCGATCATCAATGGCGAGCACGAAGTCGAGGGAGTGTTTGACACAGGCGCGGCGGAGTGCATCTTAAAAGAGAGCGAGGCGAAGCGAATGAATTTGGCGATGGACGAAACGCGATGTGAGTCTTTTAACGGGTTCGGAGCGCCGCACCGTGTAAGCTCACTCGGGGTGGTCACCGTGGATTTAAAAGTGGGCACAGCGATGGTGAGGGAGTTGGAGATTTACGTTGTTCCGAACGATGTGATGGGTCCTAACATGTTGATTGGCGAGACCTTTTTATTAAATCACCATGTCAAGTGGCGGATTGAGAGTGGCGAGGTGAGTGTTGAAGCGGTGGAAGATCCGTTTGAGGATCTGCAGACCGAGGAGTTTGCAGAGATTTTGACAATTGAAAGGGCGAAGCCATTGCCCGAGGGGGAGATGATCATTGGGCCGGAATTGAGGCCGGAAGAGCGAGAAATTTTGATTAATGTGTTGCAGGAGAACCGCGATTGCTTTTCGCAGTCACTTGCCGAGATGGGATGCACACATTTAATGCAGGTGGATATCCGCGACAATGGAATCCCCGTGAGGCGAAGGCCCTATAAGGTTAGTGCGGATGACAGGGCGACAATCAAGCAGATTGTAGAGGAGTGGAAGGAAGCGGGGCTAGTAAGGGAAACACAGTCACCTTATGCGAGTCCAGTGCTCTTGGTGCCAAAGGCGAACGGCGAGAAGAGATTGGTGATCGACTTTCGTTTCCTAAACAACCAAACAGAGCGGGTGAACTATCCGATCCCTCAGATCGAGGAACAGTTTTTGACGCTAGCGGGTAACAAGTTATTCACGACTTTGGATTTGGCAAATGGATATCTGCAAATTCCATTGACTGAGGCGGCGAAGCAGAAGACAGCGTTTATCACCCCCGACACGACAGGCGAGTTCGAGCGATTGTGTTTTGGGCTAACAAATGCGCCCTACGAGTTCTGTCGGATGATGAATGAGGTATTCGGTGAGTTGAACGGGCGCGAGATAGTATACTATCTAGATGACATTTTGATTCCGGCGGCGAATTTCGAAATGTTTGTTGAGCGGTTGAAGAAAGTATTGGTGCGGGTGAGGAGTGCGGGTTTAACATTGAAACTAACGAAATGCCGATTTGCGATGCCGAGCGTCGAATTTTTGGGCTTCAGCGTGGGCGAGAAGGGCATTCAACCGGGAGTGCCAAAAACGCGGGCGATCGAGGAGTTTCCACCACCTAGGAATGAGCACGAGGTGCGCAGATTTCTTGGGCTGACGGGATACTTCCGTAAGTTTATTCCGAACTATGCGCGGAAAGTGCGGGCGATTAGCGACTTAACGCGTAAGGACAAGGCCTTTGTGTGGGGCGAGCGTGAGAACAGTTTGTTTGAGGACTTGAAGCGCGAATTAGTTGGGCGACCAGTATTACGTGCGTTCGACGAGCGAGCGCAAACCGAGCTACATACTGACGCGAGCGCGGAAGGATTAGCGGGTATGCTATTACAGCGCGATAATGAAGGCGAGTTGCGTTTGGTGCATTGCGTGTCTAAAAAGACAACTGACGCCGAGAGAAATTACCACTCGAGCCGACTCGAGTTACTCGCGGTGGTCTGGTGCGTTGAGAGACTACGAACGTATTTGTTGGGCGTAGAGTTTATTATAGTGACGGACTGTCAGGCGTTGATCTATCTCAACGAGAAGAAGGCGTTGAAACCACAGATCGCGCGGTGGTATAGTCTTCTCATGGAGTATCGTTTCACGATTCGACATCGTGCGGGCGTGCGAATGGCGCATGTGGACGCTCTTAGTCGGGCACCCGTGGAAAACGCGAGAGATACTATAGACGAGTGCGCGCAAAGACTTGATGTGTTTCAGGTAGTTCGTGTGGAGGAAGTGGACTTAATCCAGCGCGATGATCCACGACTGCGAGAGCTAGTGGAGCTTCTTCAGCGACCCCAAGAAGAGCTCACGAGAGGCGAGAAGAATCGAGTTGTCAACTATCAACTCGATGAGGGGCGACTGGTGAGACAGGTGACGGTGAACGGCGAGCAGCGCGTGCTCTACGTCATTCCGTCATCAATGAGGAAGTCAGTGGTGGTCCAGTACCACAACTGTATGGGACATTTTGCGGAAGAGAGGACGGTGGCCAAGATTCTGCGGAACTTCTGGTTTCCGTCGATGAGGGCGTATGTGAGGCGACACATCCGAGGGTGTATGGAGTGTTTGTGGGGAAAGACCCCGGGCGGAAGACGTGCGGGATTATTAAATCCAATTCCCCCTACCCTTAGACCCTTCCAGCGTGTCCATATCGATCATTTGGGTCCTTTTCCCCGGAGTATGCGTGGAAATTCGTATTTGTTGATTATAACGGATTCTTTTTCCAAATACTCAAGGTTGTATGCGGTGCGAGGAACAACGGCGAGGGAGTCGGTGCAGATTCTGCAGGACTATTTCCATGAGTATGGTAACCCTGACATGGTGGTGAGCGATAGAGGGACGGCGTTCACGGCAGTGGAGTTCGAGGAGTTCTGCCAGCGAGAGGGCGTACACCACACACTCATCGCAACCCATCGCGCACAGGGAAACGGTCAGGTCGAGCGAGTAAACCGGACTGTGGTCCCGGTAATTTTGGCGTCCCTTGAGCAGGAGACCGAATGGGACAGGCGAATTCGCGAGGTGGAGCGAGACATAAACCGTAGCGAGAACAAGACAACGGGGCGAACACCTTTCGAGGTACTGTTTGGATTCCATCCAACGGCGTCGGACAACCGACTAATGAGGGTGACGAAGAGGGACCGTCCAAGGCGAGACCCCAGCGAGATTCACGACGAGGTGCGGCGGTCAATCGAGGCGAGTCAGGCGAAGACGAAGGCGTACTACGACAAGACGCGATTTCGAGGCGTTGTCTACGAGGTGGGCAACATCGTGGTGCTGAAGAAACCACCTGTGGCGACTGGGGAATCCACGAAACTCCAACCAGCGTACAGAGGGCCGCTAGTCATCGTCGAGGTGCTTCCAGCGGACACCTACAGAGTGCGAACGCTAAATGAAGCAGAGGGCGGGCGAATCTACGAGACAACGGCGCACGTCTCGCAGATAAAACTGTACAAGAACGCGACAGAGAATGATCCAGTGGAGGGCGAGACGTTCGAGGACGAGTTTGACGTGGAGGAGGTGCTGACAGATAGCGATGCGACCGATGATGAGAAGTTAGATGGAGAGGACGAGGATGTGCAAGGGCGGGAGGAGAGCGACGCGGAATTCGAGTCAGAGGCGGAGAATTCGTCGAGCGGCGACGAGTTGGAAGGCGTTCCTGATGCGAGCAGACCCGAGCGTAGGCGACAGAAACCGGGCTGGATGAAAGATTTCGTCTAACCGCGAGGACGCGGTTTAATTCAGGATGGACGAGTGTTATAAATGTTATAAATGTAAATTGTATGAGTGGTTGCATAGCGTGAATTTAGATTGAAGAGGCGCGAGCTGAGAGCGCGAATGAGAGGTTTGACAGGTTGGCGGGGAAGAAGGGGGAACGGCGGGAACAGGAGGCGTCTCGGGGCTTTTAGCAACGAGCAAGCGTGGTGAGCGGAAGTGTGCGAGGGAGGAGAGACTGAAGCGAGGTGAGCGAAGAGAAGTTATCGAAGTTATTGAGGGAGTTTAGCGAGTTGAGCGGGAGTGTGAGCGAGTAGTGTGAGTACGGTGTATTGTTATTCTTAAATAAAGACTAGGCGAGTTGTTGTTAACGATTACTCTGGTGATATTCTTCTGACCCGCGACGTCCTGACGAAACGTATTTTAACAATATAAATAAAAATTAAACGAAACGTACAAAAATTTTGGATGGACTAGATTTTTAATAACAAAACTACAATTAAATTTCATGAACCTTATTCTTAATTTTGAATTATGTTTTTATATATTTTTATATGGAATTTAGGAAAATTAATATAACAAAAAAACTCATGTTTGTTTCCAGTGGCATGATTTAATTATTGAAATAAATTATGTAGTAATAAACATATGGTGTTTAAAAATATAAGGCATACATGAATTTAATGTTGGTATTTTATAAATATTGCAATGATGGTCAAAATTAGACAGAGGTGTATAAAGGAAATAAAATCACACTACTTCGTATTTACATATCAATATGCGAACACACTCTTAATTAATTAAATACCTGCAATAAATTCCACTATATTCTAATTAATTGTATTATGTAAGGTTTAATTAATATCATCCATTTCAGAATAAAATGTAACCTTCTGATTAAGTCCGTCCCTGGCCAAACCGCTCATTTACATGAAGTTGGTGGCACTGTATGTTTTGCTTTCATTCCAATGCATTTATACTGGTGGTGTTGTTGTCAACAGATTCCCATGTAATGAACAAATTTCGGCGAAAATGAGAGAAACCAAGTTATGGAAAATCACTTTTCTACTAATACTGCTGAACCAGAAAAGTCACGCATTCACCCACTGGGTCGTCACTGAAAACGGACGGATCGAACCGAAAGTAAGTCACAAAATTATAGGGAAACAAGTCACCAGTGTTGTTATCACAAAATTGCACAGAAATAAGACAGGAAATCGTGATATTAATAACGAAGTTTATACAAGAAAATATTCATAGTGTATCGTAAATGACTATAATATAATTTTACACCACATTAAATAAACACTGAAGAATGTGAATATATTGAGCCAATCCTATATGCAAATATTATTTAATTAGAATAATTATGATTATTATTCATATTTTGCAGTCTTAAATTATAACCTAGAATATTCTCATTTTTTTTAAATATCGGAACCAAGTTTAATGTATTTAATTACAAATCAAAAAAAAATGGGGATATAAATTTAAATATTATTAAAAATTAATGTGCCCACAATCATTATACAACTAAAATTAATAGTGATAATAAAAATGTAGTAGTCTTGTCATTTAAATATAACAATTTAAAAAGTAAAAATTAAAGTTTCGATAATGGCAAGTAATGTGACCAAAAGTATAAACTAAAAAAGAAAAACAAAACGCACAACTAAATTATTTTGTATTTTATTTTAATTAATAAATAATACAAAATGTTAATTAATCTATTTTAATAAACAAAGAGATGTTTAAAATTCAATGGTTTAATTAAACTTTCTTATTTGTTTTATTTATACATTAGTAGATGCTTATAGTTTTAGAAGCTACACTATTTGCTATTTTTTTATGACATATAACTTTGCTCAAGCTAACTTCAATTCATCCAGTGCTTTCCACAATCTATTAAATAACTAATTGTCCATTTAACTTTTATGAAGAAACAATATCGGACTTATCCCAAAGGGATTTCCCTTTATTTGAAAAGTTTTTAATTTAATTTAAAAAAATAGTCTAAAGGAATCATTTCTGGCTTAACTTGTGGTCACACTTTATTTGAATAATTTTTTTTAATACGTAAACAAAATATTTTTAAGTTGCGTTTAAAATATGTAACACTTCAGTATCCTCTATCTTGCTAAGTCAGACCCTTCTTTTCACCTGTGATAAATAATAGTGTTTTAATATCCCTTCATACATTTATTTAGTTAAAACATGATATTTACTTGTTTATCCACAGATCGATTCTCCGTTTTATCTCAGACGTCCATATGATCTCCTTGCATTACTCGACCAAGAAAAGCGTCGAGATGATTTAAACAAATTAGTGGAGGATTTAGTGAAACAAAAGAACCGCATTGATAAAAGGTCGACAGAAGCAACTTCATATGGAGAACAAATGATGAACAATAGATGCTCTGACATACTCAAAACAAAAGTAATCTATCACTTGATGATTGCCTCGAATGGTAGCCATAGATTTAACCTGGAGATGTATGATTATGATGAGGTTAAACATGTGGAAAAAGTTCCGAATTGTATTAAATACTCAAAGCTTGATTACAGCATGTTTGCTTTTGAACATTTGAAAAGTATAGCTAATCGTAAGCATGTAACTATACCACCATGTCCAAAATTACAGTGGTACCTTCCGAATATGGATTCCGAGGAGTTAGGACAGCAGATTGTTTATGGTTTGATTAAAAATTCATCATCATGGGCTCATTACAATCTGGGGTTGTTGTATTGGTGGTGGAAAGGTGATTGGAATGAAGCTATAGAATGTGGACGCAGGGCATTACACTTTTCTCCGTTGTAAGTATAACTTGATAATTATAACTTTTATTGTTAGCCAACTTGACATTAGATATTATTACAAGTAAAAAAATTAAAATTTAGTTACAAAATTAAATATAAAACATGTAAGTTAGGTCACTTCTTAAGCAAGTAGATTTCTATTTATTTAACCAAACCATTATGAATATAATGAAATTGTTTAATATAATATTTTAATAATATTTATTTTTTAAATTGATGAAGCTGAATAATTACATTTATAATTATTTTTTGATATTGTTAATTATAACAAGATGGTAAATTTATTTTAGGTTATTATATTAAAATGTCATATGATTTACAATCAGCAAATTATATGTCACATGTATCATTAGATTAATATTTTATATGAATATATGTAATGTTTGATCCATAGTTAATTGCATTTTAAACTATAATACTGTAAACTGATACAACTTAATGCATTTGTTCATCTATGCTATTGGTGTAATCAGTATTGTTAATTGTGATAAGCACTGAGAATTATCTTTTTAATTATTAAAATCTGTTGATTAAATTGTAACTTTAAATGTATGCTACTACTGTTTTAATGAACACTTTTGATAATATTATATTAGTTTTATGTTATTTATAATCACTTATGTTTTTATAGCGAATACAGAGACATACCTTTGTTAAACTTAGGAGGATTATTCCAATGGGATATACAAACTGAGGAGGCCATTATTTTATTGAGGAGTGCTATCGATCATGCACCACATGAGGCAAAGAACTATTTGTCACTGGGGAATGTGTATGGCCATTCAAAGGATTTTGAGAAGGCAATGAAATGCTATAAGAATTTCAATAAGTTGCAGCCTCTGGAGAAGTTTGATGATAAGATTATGAAAGCTTTTATACAATGTTTTCTGACATTGCACAATGGATTTATTGAATACCATGAGTGAGTATTATATTTTTAGGTTCATTATTTTACTTGTTATCCAAAATTTAAAAAATATAAAAAATATTTATTAAAATTATATTTTAAGATATGTGCAAAAATAGGTACCTTCGTTTAAAAATATTTAAGCAGATGTTCATCAATTAATAAATGATCTCATCACAAAATAATATTTCTCCTTGCACTTTATGCAGTACATTGTATATAAATGATTTGATTATTAATGATAAATTAAAATGTGAGTGATTTATGCATGTGCATTTTATTATTTATTTTACTACTCTTCTGTAACAACTGTCTTATTACACATTATTTTTTATAGTAGTGTATACAGGGTGACTGACGAAAAACCTTTGGTGCTGTATCTCGCTTATTTTTTATCCGATTTTAATAAATAAAACATCAAATTAAACCATTTTTAAAAGACTTTAATAGGATCTGAACTGTTATTTTTTCTCGCACCCAGTTTTTGATAAAATACGATCAACATTTTTTTTTTAAATTGCACTGTATATATATTTTTATTGATTCGCAAGGAGATTGTTTTTCTGAATATAAAATTGTAGACAAATTTATCCATACATCAAACTTAAGTCGAGAAATAGAGGATTAAAAAAATAAATAAAAAGTCAAGTATCCATTGTAAACAATATACAGACCCTATTTTAAATGTCAAAAGTGACAGTGACAGCCATTGATATATTACTGCAACGATTTTTAATTATTTCATAATTAAAATGTTGCAATATTTCAAACACTGTACTAGAATTTTGTGCTTCTACAGAAATCGTTTTTCAGTTTTTGAAATCTTGCAACATTTTTATTATGAAATTATTAAAAATCATTGCAGTATTGTACCAATGACTGACACTGTCACTTTTGACATTTGGAATAGGCTCTGTATATTGTTTACTATGGGTATTTGATTTTTAATTTTTTTTTTAATCCTCAATTTCTCGACTTTGGTTTGATGAATGGATAAAATCGTTTACAAATTTAGATTCAGACAAAAATCTCCTTGCGGATCAGTACAAAATATATATACAGTGCAATTTGAAAAAAAAAGTTGATTGTCTTTTGTCAAAAACTGGATGCAAGAAAAAATATCAGTACAGTTCATATTAAAGTCTTTTAAAAATCAAAATAAGCGAGATACAGCACCAAAGGTTTTTCGTCAGTCACCCTGTATATACCATTGGCCATTATAATATATTTGAGTCTTGCAATAATATGGTTAATTACTCCAGAATATTTATTAGTAGTGGTTACTATGAACTATAATTACAATGAAGGATGAGTATGCCGTCTATTCTCACTCCAAATCTGTTGTGTGGATAATTACCTATTAGTGGGAGCTTAAAACATACATTATTATGGCTAGTAAATAGAGAACCAGATGCTAAATAAACTAAACTAAGTAATCTTAAAATTATTTTCATTGAAAAGAACACACTCAAATTTAGAAGTACATATCACTGTAGTGCAAAATTCATTTATATGTATAATTCTTTCAGTACTCTGCAAGATATTTTGTCTGATCTACATGATTACCACAGCCAGCAGCAGCGTTGGCTCAACATGCAGCAAAGATTGTTATGGGAATTAGCACCCTTTCAGTTCAGCATGCCATTAACATCTAGTCAATTAAAAAAACTTCAAGGTGCTCACAATTGTGTTACACAGTTAAACCACGAAGATAAGGTGGTAACTACAGAGTGTGAATATCCCTTGAATTGGCCACCCAGCATTCAGATAGATCCATTCAAATCCAAACTGGAAAAAACACTAAATTTATACAATGAAGTTAAAGAGGAAGGTCTTAAAATATCCAACCATGAGGTGAGTAAGATTAAATAATATTGCTTTTCAATATGAATTATTTTATAAATGCTACTTTTAAAAATGTTAACAGCTGAAATTAATAACACTCATATTTATTTGTAAAAATTAATGAATTTATGTTTAGGATAATTCTAGAGGTGAAATTTTGACAGAAAAGCATAACAAAGTGATGGTAGATGTTGATGTTACCACAGAAAATATGCCACCTTTATTAGATCCAAAGTATCCCACAACAATGATCACCTCAAGCAATTTATATTTTGATGCTACAAAGTGGCCAACAAAAGAAGAATGCATAGCTTGGGATCTTCCTTTACACGAACAAGAAAATTTGGACCTTCCAGTTTTCATACCACCAGAGAATAAAGGATATCAGTGAGTGATTTTATTTTATTACTTTAGTGTGTTGAAATCTGTCTTTGATGCTCTATCTAAAATAATTTTGATCTACCTAAAACGCTGGGATATAGTAAAATGATCAGAACCTTTGGTTCAATAACTTTCATTTATACTACATTTGTGTTTGTTTATTGCACTTTAGCATCCATTAAAAATAATTGTTACTACTAACAGTGCAAATTTTAACATGTGTAAAATTAAAATAATCATCCGGATTCTTCTAGTATTCTATTATTTATTAACAACTTTTTTAGGGTGTCAAAAATGTTGTCAGACTTTATTGATATTCCTGAGGGTAAGCAGCATGATTTGCCTTGGTATCCTCCATTGTGTGAACACCCAGATGTTGAATATGATCCTTTTATTTCTCCGACAATTCGACAAATTATGTTGAAGAATAAGGTGTTGTCAAGTCATAAGATATTAAGGAATCACCTTTTGAGATATGTGAATGATGGTAATGTTGATGATGCTGAAATTGGACAGAGAATTATTACTGCAATAAATAAGGTAGGTTACACATGATATTTAAAATTGTTATAATCAAAAATATATTTCTTTTATAAATTATAAAATTAAAAATCTATATTTATAAACATGAACGCTTTAATATGTAATATTACCAATATTCTGTGATATTCACTTGCACCAATGTTGAAATGGAGGGAACTGCAGCTAATCAGTTATAATCACTTATTAACATTTTGATACAACTCTCCAAATTGTCATACCTTCACATAATTTTTTTCGGGTAATTTATGGAAAAAAAATAATTTTTGATTGATCTTCGCATGTTGTCATTTTTTTCGAAAATTTCAAATGGCACCCCCCTAAAAAAAATACGGCGTTGTACAGCCAAAACTCTAAATTTTTCATTGGTACAACGAGGTCTTAACCTGTACCTCAACTCAAAATTTAGGCGCGCCGGCGTCAATTAGTTTCTCTACAAAAAAATCTCAAAAATGGGGCGCAATTTTGAAAGAAGGGGTTATAACAGCGAAACCGCTAAAGTGAAGGGTATAACATGTTAGATAAAAAAATAAGTACTCTCCGAGCACTTTCCAAATCTGCAATAAAAAATAGGGCATTCCATTTAAAAAAACATATGTTTGGTACGCCACTGGAGCACGGCACGCCACTGATGATTAGAAATATTTTTGAAACATAGCGACGGTAATTATGCACCACTTTGCTCTTAGATTTTTTTCGATAGCTTTTATCTTAAGGGAGCTATGGTCCGAGGCATCTTAAGTGCCACACCCGGTATATAGAATATGCCAAAAAAAAGGTTGATTTATTTTCTTTTATTAACACAATTGTTTAATCGTGTAGAAAAATGTATTGTAAATTTATTGAAATCGTTAACGGTAAATGATTCTAGCTGAAGTAATTCTTTGAAAATCATTGTATATTTATACAGGGTGAGTTTTTTTAGATGATTTACGAGACGAATAAAATTCTACTTTCAAAGTTTTCAAAAAAGTCAAGGGTAACTAGATATTTTGAAAAAAGTAAAAAGTGTCAAATTTTTCAAATCAATATATCTCGGTTATTATAACAGATACAAAAAAAACTGTAAAGGACAAAGTTTTAGATAATTTTATGCAGATTAATAAAAAATAATCAGAAATTTTTTATCGCCATTACTTTCCGAGATATGACGCAAACTTACATTTTTTTAAATGGAAACCATAGTTGGCTATGGCTTCATTCAAAAGATAATTTTTTTCTCTTTATTCCAATATGACATACGACATAGTTATTTCTAAAAATAAGTGATTTATAGTCATTTTAAGTTTTATTATAAATAAAAAATGGGTAGCCATGAAAAAGATGAAAGTAAAACAATTGCAGTTGTTTATAATAATAGCAATATTGTAATTATTAGTTTTACAAAGTTAATCAAAAATGAAAAACCAGCATAAGAATAATAATTTTGTATTTATCAAATGGCCTTCTGTATGTGGTTTAAACACATTTGTCAAGAGGATAATACGTTTCTTACAAAAATATTATGAACAGATGAATCGCGATTCACTAATTGTGGTATTTTTAATCGCCACAATGAACATAGATGAACTCAAGAGAATCCACGAGAAGTTTCACAGAGAAAACTACAAATTAAATTTGGGTTTAATCCATGGTGTGTTTGGATTAATAATTCTCGGTTCATATATTTTTGAAAGCTCACTAAGTGAAAATGATTATTTTCATTTTCTTCAGAAAACATTTGAAGATACGCTCGATTGTTTAAATTTATCATTACAAGCAAGATTGAAATGGTTCCAATATGACCGTGCTCCACCTCATAACAATTTGGTTTTACAAATTATTTAAATGATGCTTTTTCTAACTCATAAGTGGGAAGAAATAAACCAATCCCAGGGCCACCTAGATCTTCCGATCTGCGCGTTTTAGAATTTTTTTCTGTGGGGTTATGTAAAAAACAAAGTGTGTGAAAAATCATATCAATCCGTGGAGGATCATAAACTAGCTGTTATTGAAACATTTAATTCAATTTACATGAGAATAGTCAAAAAAGCCATAAATTTCATTTAAAACAAAAATCATTTATGCCATAATAATATAAATAGTAGACTCTTTAACCATATTTTTTTAATATTAAAATTTGTCTCCCATTGATATATTGATAATTACATAATTACTTTATGCTGTTGTTTCATTTTGATTTATCTCTGTAAAACTAATAATTACAATATTGCTATTATTATAAACAACTGCAATTGTTTTACTTTCACCTACTACTAAACATCTTTATTTACAGAAAAAAAAAGTACAATACTTGTAATAAATTAAATTAAATAAATTCTAATGTGAGACACTGGCATCTAGTTTTCTGTCCAACGGCTATCGACCCGCGGTCTTTCAGCCTGTAATTATCTGTCATACAAACGTCATGATTGCTAATGTCTTGTTGTGTTAACTGTCAGTTGTTCTTCAAACGTCATGATCGCTAATGTCATCGAGAAGTGAGGTGATGAATTGATAGATGGTGATTTCGGGGTGTTTATATCGAGGTGTTATTAGAGGATTGCGGGGGATACACATAAGGTTAAGGATCTCTAGGTTATGTGGGTTGGTAGCAAATTTTTGGGCGAGGAATGAAAGGCGTTCATCAATGGGAGTTAGATTAGTTAAATGGTATAGGAGGGTATTTGATGGATTGTGTATGGGATTGAGTGGGTGTCTAATTTTTGTTAGTGTACGAAGGGCTGATCGTTCCGATACCTGGATATTTTTAAGGACAGAAGGACAAGGCTTATGGAAAAGGATAGCAGCATATTCAAGAAGAGTACTTTCACCTTTTTCATGGCTACCCATTTTTCTATTTATAATCAAATTTAAAATGACTATAACTCACTTATTTTTAGAAATAACTATGTCGTATGTCATATTGGATTAAAGAGAAAAAAATTACCTTTTGAATGAGGCCATAGCCAACTATGGTTTCCATTAAAAAAAATGTAAGTTTGCGTCATATCTCGGAAAGTAATGGCGATAAAAATTTTCTGATTATTTTTTATTAATCTGCATAAAATTATCTAAAACTTTGTCCTTTACAGTTTTTTTGTATCTGTTATAATAATCGAGATATATTGATTTGAAAAAATTGACACTTTTTACTTTTTTCAAAATATCTAGTTACCCTTGACTTTTTTGAAAACTTTGAAAGTAGAATTTTATTCGTCTCGTAAATCTACACTTCTTTCCCCATTTAACCGTTTCTCTATCTCTTATAGTTTCCGAGATCCCCATAGAGAACATCGAAAAAAACTCACCCTGTATATACCGTGTGTCCCGTTTGAAGACGCATCATAGGGAATTCCCATATAAAATTTTCAATTGCAGTTTGTATCTCTATTTTTGAACGAAAATTATCAAAATAAAATTATAATGATTCCTTTATCTACTAAGATTATTTTACACGGTTTATTTTTGTTTCATCTTTAGTTTTAATCGAAATATAGCTTAAAAAGTGTGAAGAAATATTCGATAATAAAATCCTCAAAATAGTAGTTGCTATGAAATGTCAGTGTTTGTCATCTAAATTGATTAAGCCACAAACAAATAATTCAATTCAAAATAAGTGCTTACACTACAAAAGAAAAAGTTCAGATCATCAAATTGAGTTTTGGTGGATATTTGCGACTTATTTAGTATAAATTTGAGGATAATGGTTGTGTAAACGATGAACATATTGTTAGGAATAAAGGATGGAAATCTGAAGAAACTGTAACAAATGTATTGCAAGGATAACAGTACATCTAACATAAAGTGTAAGCTTATAGTTACCGATTCTATAATAGCTAAAATCATAAAGAACTGAGCAGTGAATCCTGATTCAAGATCTAAATTTTGTTCAATTATTATGGAAAAGTGTAACGAGAATAAAAGATTTCCAAATAGTGTGTGTTTTACAGATGAATGTACTTTCTATTTGGTGTCTGAAAATAACGAACAAAATAATCATCGATGGTCTGAAAACATTCTTTATATTGTAATATCAAGAAGTGAATATCCACAAAAACTTAATGTATGAGCATGAATTTAGAAAAATTGCGTTGTTTGTTTTATTTTTATTGAAAGCAAATTAAAGTATTTATCGGTTTCACTTTATGTTTATTCTTTACATAAACATTATTTCTAAATTTGGAATAGTATAATATAATTTAACTGGATACGGTTTTGAAATTTTGTACAAAATAAATTAGAAATACTAAAAAGAGTTTTATTCTGTTTCGGGCAATTGTACCTTTGAGTTAACTCGTTTTAACAAGAATAATGAATTTGTGCCTTTGAACTCGCCATCTATAATTTTAGATGTTATACACTGATTTATCAAAGCACTGAACTCTCCCTTCTGTGTTGTAAGCACTCATTTTGAATTTAATTATTTATTTATGGGTTATAAAATTTAAATGACAAGCACTGACTTTTCACAGAAACTACTATTTTGAGGATCTTATTATCAAATATTTGCTTACACATTTTAAGGTATATTTTGACTAAAAATTAAGATGAAACTAAAATAAAACCTCCAAAATATCTTTAGTAGGTAAAGGAATCATTCTAATTTTATTCTGATCATTTTCATTCAATAATAGAGATACAAACTGCAATTGAAAATTTTACATGGGAATTCCCTATGATGCGTCTTCAAACGGGACACACGGTATATATATATATATTAATTCTTGACGTATTATGTAAAATGATATAAGAAAAGCAATCATAATAAAAATAAATAAATTGTTTAAAATTTATTTCAATAGATATATTTTAATTTTTGTAGAAATCTGGTCCGTCATGGGTTCTAGCTGTTTTGGCGAGCATGTACTGGAGGATGCGAGAGAATACAAAAAATGCATTAGAGTGTTTAAATACTCCAATAATGTCAGTCCCTGAAGAATTTGACGATGTTGTTTTGGTATCACTGGGATCCATGCTGCAGCAGTTGGGGTTAATTGAGAATGCTTTAAAATTTGCTAGTATGGCTTTTAAGGTAAGAAATATATAATCGTTTTTAAGTATTCCAACATTTCTAGTTTGGTGATAAACTGATAATTAAGATCTTTACATATAATATCCTTATGACGAATCATAGTAATTTTTAATACATTTCTGTTTAATAACCTGAGCTTTTCCAAAAATGTTCGTTTTGAAGCATGATTCAGATTATATTTAAAATTACTCGTAATTTTGTTTTTAACTACACTGCACTAAAACTACATATGGTTGGTTTAATTAATTGTTTTCTACTTCTAAAACTTTAATATGCAATCAATATACATTATATAACACAATATAATTAAATAATTTTTAATTACCAATGTTAATTTGGTTGATGGGCATAAAGTTTAATCTTGAATATTTCTTATTTCTAAGCTCATTTGGATGAAAATATTTTATTATTTAGGTGAATTACTTAGAGCCAAGCACAAACTTTCTTTTGGCTTTAATTCACTATCAGAAGAATAATCCAATTTTGGCTATGTATTATCTAAAAAATGTTCTGAGAGTGGATCCAAAATATTACGATGGTGAAGCCGAACGTCTGCTTAAATTATGGGCCTGTCGTGTAAAGTTAGGCACATACGAAGGCCGAAATGCTGAAGAAAAACAAGAAGAAGTATGTGCTGATCGTGATAGTTTTCATGGTGAAGGGGTAATATGTTCAGCAAATGGTGAGCAGTGCAAAACAGCTGCCATACAGTGCTTTCGTGCAGAAGCAATGGCCGACAATGGAGGAAGTAGTAAGTTAATAAAATTATAAATATTCTTTATGTATTTTTGAAAAACTTATCACCATTGAATATATGATGTTTGCAATTTAGATTTACACATTTTTTTTTATTAACTTTTAATAATTTCAATACATATGTAAGGTATATACTGAGTGGAGCGTTGACAAATGCACTATAGGGAATTCAATGTATTTTTATAAATGTGCAATTATTTTCTCCTTGGGTCATTTTAGAAAAAAAACCCAAGAGGTAATTTAATAGATATTAAAAAATACCTATTCATAGTACATCACAATTATTTTAAAGCGAGATATTTAAAATTATAAAAATATAATTTCGGCCTATTTTTAATAATTTAAAATACATAGCCTGTTAACTATTTAAAAATTTAACAGAGAGGCTGTTATGTTATTGTCGATAAATATATACCAGGTCTATAAATATGAAACCGGAATTTTTGTATAGAAAATATAGGTTTATTGTATGAAAATGATAAAAAATATTTTATTCGAAGTATTTCCCATTGCTAGCTCTACATTCTTCCTACCTCCATGACAATTTGTGGATGCCACGCCAAAAAAACTGTTGCTCTTTTGAGGTAAATAAGTCATCGAGCCATTTTCATACATTTTCGTAAGAAGTAAGGCGCTGCTCAGCAAGTGCGTGTCCCACCGATGGAAATAAGTAGTAATTGGACGAAGCCAAGTCTGATGAGTAAGCTGAATGCGAAAGTATTTTCCAACAAAACGACTCATTCGTTTCCTTGACCAGTTTTGCTGTGTGTGATGGTACATTATCATGAAGCAAATGTCTATGTTGCCTTTTTTGATATTCTGCTCGTTTTTTACGCAAAGCTTGATTCAAAACGATCATTTGTTGTCGATAGCGTTTAGTATGAACGGTTTCGCCAGGTTTTTGCAGACGATGTCGATGGTTCGCCTGGAGTTACCCATGATATTTTACGCTTAGGATTCTCAAAATATATCCACTTTTCATCGCCAGTCACAATTCGATGGAGAAATGACTTTCTTTTGTACCTGGCGAGCAGCATTTTGTAAGTAGTTTTTCGGTTTTCCTTCTGTCTTTCATTCAATTCATGTGGAACCCATTTTCCCATCTTTTAGATCTTGCCCATGGCTTTCAAACGTATGGAGACGGCTTCTTCTATCACATTTAATTGAACTGCGAGTTGTTGTTGCGTTTGAGCGCCATCCTCATCCAACAATGCTTGCAATTCGCTGTCTTCAAACTTTTTCGCTGGTCTTCCAAGTTCTTCGTTTCTCACGTCAAAATCGGCACTTTTGAATTTTTTAAACCACTCAAAGCACTGTGGTTTATCAAGAGTATGCTCACCGTAAGCTTCAACTAGCATTCGATGCGATTCTGCAGCAGTTTTCTTCAATTGGTAACAGAAAATCAATGCTGTCCGCAAATCGTAGTTTCCAGGCACAAAATTAGACATGTTCAAAGCTATTACAAACTATGCTGGTATATGAAACTTGTATTGTTATGAGTTGAAAATCTTTGTCAGTGATGTCAACAAGGAAATGGCGCCAATGACCAGGTTTGGCGGTAACTACATTGACAGCTAGGGACATTTATGGACAAATTCCGGTTTCATATTTATAGACCTGGTAATGTAGTATCCTATGAATATACAATAAAATTGAATTTATCCCTGCGGTTAATACCATAGGTAGAATTAAGATTTGGTTAATTATGGATGACTCTGCAGTGAATCAGAAGTCAGTTGTTTGTTATACCGTATGTCTCAAATGATCACGTATCATAGGGAATTTACATGTAAAATTTGTATTGTTAATTTTTATCTCATACATTGCGTAAATATAATCTAAATGAAGTTAGAGTTATTACATCACTTAATGCTTATTATTTTGAAGCATTTTTTCTTTGTTTTGCTGAGTTATACTTAAAATATAAATTAATTATATGATGGTTATTCTAATGACAGTTCATCGCAACTATTATTTATTATGAGATATTAATTGCTAGTACATTTAATTTATGTTTTAAGTAAAACTTAGCAAACCAAAGAATAAATGAGCCGTATTAAGTGATATAATAAGTCTAACTTCATTCCGATTATATTAACCCAATGTGTGAGATAAAAATTAACAATACAAATTTTACATGTAAATTCCCTATGGTACATGATCATCTGAGACATACGGTATTATTTAGTCCTTATGATATATCAAATAACCTGATTTTCTCAATTATAAAATCACTGTAGTTTTTTATGCATGAAATTAGAATAGAACTTATATGATGGCATATAAAAAGTAATAATTATAATAATTACATGATTACAGTCCAACCAATCACAAAAATCCTCTCATCACGGCAGTGTGGGAAGCGAGGAATAGCTGCTGGATCTCTACTATCAACACTACTATCAGAATCTTCTTCAGGGGAACATCAAGCACACCTAGAAACATTTCCCCACAGACCTCCTCAAGATTTCCATATGCGAATTCTTTTCGGGGACGAATATACTCCCACGGATAGTTTGTCGATTGGTGATTTTTATGGTAAGTGGTTTGAGGTTATGTACTCAGATTTATAATTAATGATACATTCAATAGCGTCAGTGTTCGTGAGTGAAGATCCGTCTGCAGAGGTAATGCTGAATCTCTATCATAAATCGGGAACATATCAATTGTCGAGGACAAAATGCAAGGACATTAAAGATGCCGAATGGCTGCATTTCACCTCAATGTGGCAGTCAATTGCAGCAAGAAATATAAAGTGAGTATTGTTATTAGTACTAAATCTAAACTAGAAGTGACTAACAAAAATGAGTGACAGTATTTTGTATATACAGTTTATTATTGAATTGTGGAATTATGAAACAAATTTTTTAATTCAGAATAAATATTGACAAGGTTCTATTTTGTTTGAATGTTTACATAAGTTGCATAATAGGGCTTATCTTAATACAATTTATAATACCTATAAGTCAACGTGATATATTAATTGCATATTGAAAATTATGTTCAACCTGTGACAATAAAGTTTGGTGAATAGTCTCCTGTAATATTAATGATATTTCATCTACATTAATATTAACGAAAGTTACTGTCCTTCAAAATAGTCACCTCCCATAACTATGCATGCTGCGATCTGCTATACATGTCCTGGAAACTTTTCAAAACTTGAAACAAATATACTAGAACAGAAAATATTTAATCATTTTACATAATTAAATGGACAAATCATCAATTTTGAAACTAATAGTTCTTATAACATTAACATATTGCTTGTAGTATTGGGCCTTTTTTAAGTCCCTTGCCCAAGACGTTCAAGGATGAAGTGAAACCTTATTGTTCAGATGCCATATCTCCATCATCAGCCACACTCGATCATCTAACTGCTATGGTATTGAGAAAAAGACTTCCTCACGTGCCTGAAACTTCTTTGTCTGAATGGTTAGGACTGATGGCTGGTGATCCTCAAGCTTCAATAAAGAAGTTAGGAGCTAAAATAAGCATAGCACTTCAAGAGGTATGTAAATAATAGTAGTAGTAGTAGTGTTCGGCTATCGACCACGTGGTCCTTCTGCCATGTGTATTTGTGTGTGTGTAAATGATGCACAGTATTTTAGGATTACATAAATTATAACCAAAAAACAAAAACATAATAACTAGTTTAAAATAATAATTACATTGACAATATTATTAATTTATTTAGCAATTAATATAAATATTTAAATCAAAATCTTATTGTTGCAGAACACCACTTCATGGATTTTAGCTACAGCAGCAGCATTATATTGGCGCGTGGTCGGTAACACCGAAGAAGCTGTCACATGCCTCAGACAAGCCCTCACTTATGTACCTTCTGATATGAAGGATATACCTCTTATTAACTTAGCAAATGTACTACACAGGTAAGGTGATTATGTTGAGTTGGTCTAATAATTTATGATTATATATTATTTATATATTTACAAATTTATATTTCTAATTTTATATATGACATTAAATTACATGTATTTCATTTATTTCCCCCTATTTCAGAGTGGGTTTTCTAGGTGATGCTTTAGAAGTGGCTTACATTGCACTAGAAAGTCATCCCAATTACGTTGTAAACCAATTTACAGTTGGGAATATCCACACATCCTTGGTATGTATGTTTATTATGTTATGTATGCCTAAAACAATTTTTAATATAATTACAAAAATTTTAAGAATGTATATATCTTATATACATTATTATTTTTCTATATATGGTATTTTTAAAATAATACCATACATCTTATATTTGATTATTATTCACTTTAGCCCAATGCAGAGAACATGAACATAACAGAATAATTCCAAATTCATATTAAATCTTTTACTCTTTCTTAAATTTAACAACAAATCTTTATTTACAGAAAATTGAAACAAAATGCATTTTAACCAGTTAACTGTGTTTGACGTTCTGTGACTCACAGAAATTCACACTTTCAAAACGAAGTGACACAGTTAACTGGTTAATATAATACATTTTTTAAGTGTGTATGATTGTGCGATGTTAGTTTTTGTCCAATTAACTGTGTCGCTCCATTTTAAAAGTGTGAATGTCTGTGTTTTTGCGTGCGAAATTCACATTTCAAAATGGAGCGACACACTTAACTGGTTAAGGTATTAATTATGTAGAGGTTTCAAACAAATTCAATTTTGTAAATAGTATATATACTATAGGTTTTCCCAAATTAATTTTGTTGGTATTCTCAGTTTATCTATATAATAAAATATCACTTTATTTTCCTAAATTTAATTTAGAAAAAATAGAAATAATAATTACACAAAAAGTAATTCAAAATAGTGTGTATAAAATGTAACATATAATTATTTTAATATTTTTTAATAGGGTGACTTGGAGAAAGCTGCGTTTTTCTATCACGCATCTCTAGAATTGGATCCAAATTTTGAACCTGCCAGGGAACGTCTGAAAGCTGTTTTGTGCACACTATTCAACGAATCCTTGGAAGAAGAAACGGAATTACTTGAAAACTGACAATTACTAACTCACCCTTTATCAGCCTACCTATCTTCCATATGATTTTACTTCCTAACATGTGTTGATATTCGCATTTTATTTAAACTATGTGTTTTCTGCCAAAGACTTCAATTTAATGTGTTCATTTAAAACAAAAACAAAACAATGAATTTACTTACTTTGATTGTACATACATTCCATTCGATTGAATTTGAACAATTGTACCTAATGAAGATGATATTTTGAAAATCTATTTTATTCAAATAAAATTCTGAAGGAACTACGAAAGGAATGCTCTCATTTATATATTTTTTGTATTGATTTCTTATTTTTTTGGAAATATATTTTTATAATTTTTTTGAAAAGAATATTTTTAATTTCCTGTAAGTTCTTGTTTTATTGCTAGCAGCCAATTGTGTCAAAGCAAGCGCTATCAATTGTAAAGAACTGATTTATTATTAATATTTTATTATTTATTTGTAACATAATAAATTTTTATTAATGAAGACAACCCAAGTATCCCAAATTTTCCTTATTTTGTAGTTTTTAATCTTACAGGTTTTTAAATGCTGTTGTAATAATATTTGCTATTATTTACTGCCAACTATTTGATTGTAGTTGACAAAAAAATGCTCAAAACCTTTAAAATTATTTTTATATAAAAAATTAAATTAAATTTTTAAGTTAACTATGGTTTTAAAATGTAAATTGATTCAAATTTTATAATACCGGGGGTCTCAGACCACCCGTACCAGCCTTTTATTTCGACAACGCTTGGTGGAATATGACTGGGACAAAAAAATTTATTACCAAAGTGAATCCACTGATGAGTTTATTTTTTACCGGAATAATCCGGAAGTACCCGGAACCGGAAGTAACTTTAAAATTTCAAACGGCAACATAGGTCGAGTATGGTATTAATTGATAAGTCTTTTTAAAAGAAACAACTTTTATTAAAATGTTTTTTTTAATATTTTGCATATTTACAAAAATAAACGAAAAAAACTAAATTGAAAATTAGTTATCCATTCAACACTAAATTTCCTCAAGTAGGCTTTGCTTTTTTGTTATGTCAAAATAATTGACGTTCGTGAATATTTAAAGTAAAATAAATTATTATTATAAATGTATTGAATGTGTCAACATGGTTTTTACAAACCTCTAAGGTTTTGATGTGCTGATGATATTAGATGAATGCGGCCAAAACTATCATGCTGATAAAAGAATTTATGCTGAACGATACCCTTAACGAGCCAATCAGTCAAAAAATGTTTTTCGGCGCCTTGCAGAACGGGTTAAGACAACTGATAAGCTATAGCCCAGCCACCAAAAAGGTCGAAGTCTCAGAAAACGTGTACAAGATGAAAGAACATCAGATATTCTTGAAGCAATTGCTTTGGACCCGAACATCTCTTCTTGAAGAATTGAAATCGATGCTGGAATAAGTCGCTCCACTGCTGGAGAACAAATTTCATCCATATCATATCTCTACACCAGAAACTCGAAGAGCGGGATTTTCAAGATAGGTTGAATTTTTGTGAAATGAAATTTTATGTACAGATGGGGCGACATTCGAAAGCAATGGAGTTGTTATTTTACATAATGCTCACTACTGGAGTAATAAAAACCCTCATTAGTTAAGAGAAGTTGATAATCAACACGTGTGGACCCTTAATGTTTGGTGTGGTATTTTAGGAAACCAAATAATTGGTCCGCATTTTTTCGATGGTTCATTAAACGGAGCTAAATACGCTGATTTTTTAGAAAATAATCTTTTTGACCTTCTAGATGACGTTCCATACGCAACACGTTTAACAATGTATTTGCAACAAGGTGGTTGCCCAGCTCATTACGCAAGAGTTTTCGTTAAATCGTTGATCGCCTTTTCCCTGGTCGATGGATTGGAAGTCTAGGACTAACACATGGATCAATAAGTCCCGGGACTAACAATGAAAACAACATTTTTTTTGCAAAATTTTTTTTATTCATCTACATAATCACCTTTTAGGGTGATACAATCGTTCTACCGCTTTTCCAATTTTTCAATACCATGTTTAAAAAAATTAATATCTTTCGCTTCAAAATAAGCTTCTGTTTTAGCGATGACCTCCTCATTTGAGCCAAATCTTTTTCCCTGGAGCATTTTTTTAAGGTCAGCAAAAAGCCAGTAGTCACTGGGGGCTAAATCTGGCGAGTATGGGGGGTGGGGAAGCAGATCAAAGCCCAATTCGTCCAATTTTGCCATTGTTTTCATTGACTTGTGGCAGGGTGCATTGTCTTGGTGAAAAAGGAATTTTTTTCTCTGCATGTGCGGTCGTTTTTTTGCTATTTCCTTCTTCAAACGCACCAGCAAGTCAATATAATAGTCGCTGTTGATCGATTTACCTTTTTCGAGGTAATCAATAAAAATCACGCCATGCGTATCCCAAAAAACTGACGCCATGACTTTTCCAGCTGACTGCTGCGTTTTCGCACGCTTCGGACGGCTTTCGTCAGCTGTACGCCACTCAGATGACTGCCGCTTCGACTCTGGAGTGTAGTGATGTATCCATGTTTCGTCCATGGTCACGTAACGACGCAAGAAATCTTTTTTGTTACGAGTCAATAGCGATAAACAGCTTTCTGAATCATCGACTCGTTGCTGTTTTTGTTCCATCGAAAGCAATCGCGGCACCCACTTGGAAAAAACCTTTTTCATGCTCAATTTTTGATGAACGATAGCAAATACACTTCCATATGATATCTGTGTCATCTCAGCAATCTCACGGAGCTTCACTTTACGGTCTTTCATGATAATTTTTGTCACTTCACTCACATTTTCCGGTGTAGAGGCTTCCACAGGTCTACCCGAGCGTTCCGCGTCATTTGTGTCGGTACGACCACGTTTAAACTCGGTAAACCACCGACAAATCGTTGTTTTTGATGGAGAAGATTCCGGGTAACATTTTTCAATCCATTGTTTCGCTTGCACGGTGTTTTTACCCATTAAAAAACAATGTTTTATTAGAACACGAAACTCGGTTTTTTCCATTTTTTAAACTGACTACAAAATGACTTTACTATAACCTCGATAACTCAGCTGTTTCTGGTCCGATCGACTTAAAATTTTGACACGTTTCAAGCAAAGGTTAGTACTCTAGAAAGGCGTGGTTACTGGTTTACTACGAGCGCCATCTCTGGGTTAGTCCCGGGACTTATTGATCCATGTGTTATTTCCATGGTCACCTTGTTCTCCTGACATAACGCCTCTTGACTTCTTCTTGTGGGGACGTAGACCTAGTCTATAAAGAGCGAGGGATAATATGAAGAAGAGGATACGGAATGTCTGCCGTTCACTTAGTGAAGATGAGATACTACGGGCCGTCAATGACGTTCGAAATCGGCTACAAAGATACATTTATCAAGAAGGAAGGCAATTTGAACATACCATAAATAATTGAATAGTTGTTTTAATTATCATTTTCTTTATTTGAATTATTAAATAAAATACTTTCAAACAATTGGTATTTTTTGTTTGTCTAAATAAAAGGCTGGTACGGGTAGTCTGAGACACCCGTACTAAAGAAGCCATCCATCTCAAAATAATAATAAAATAATAATTCAGTTTTGAATAAGAGGAATTCTTCTCACCTGAGTGTAGAAAAACAATATGAAGAATCATGTAAGAATATTTGCAATATTAACACATATACAAATTGTTATTCTAACAAAAAAGCAAAGCCTACTTGAGGAAATTTAGTGTTGAATGGATAACTAATTTTCAATTAAGTTTTTTTCGTTTATTTTTGTAAATATGCAAAATATTTAAAAAAAATATTTTAATAAAAGTTGTTCCTTTTAAAAAGACCTATCAATTAATACCATACTCGACCTATGTTGCCATTTGAAATTTTAAAGTTACTTCCGGTTCCGGGTACTTCCGGATTATTCCGGTAAAAAATAAACTCATCAGTGGATTCCTTGGGTTCACTTTGGTAATACAATTTTTTGTCCCAGTCACATTCGATCAAGCGTTGTCAAAATAAAAGGCTGGTACGGGTGGTCTGAGACACCCGGTATATTGTGAACAGGGTAGAGCACCAACTAAAGCATTGTCATTGTATATAAAACGATCTAATTACCTCCTATTATTTTTAAATATGATAGACGTAAGATAGTACACAATTTCAAAAAATGTTTATCTATATTTCTCATTTTTTGAATTTTCGGTGAGTTGCCTATATATTCTCTATTCTTATCATTTGCATTTTTTAAATTAGATTATTCAACTACCTGTACATAAGTCTCACCTGGTGAAGACCAATACGATTTGGTCAAAACATTACACCACTTTACAGACATTGAAACTTGCATAAATTTAAATACATATTACAGTTTGAAAACAATGAGCCTTTAAATTACGAATTTGTTGGTCCATGACTAGTTGTACATAAATATAGCTCCAATTATGTTTGAAAAAATAACTGAAGGTTAACCAATTAAAAATCTACATTCTCGTGATGTTTTTTAGATATTATTAGTTCAAAATAAAAATGCTAAATCCTTTTTAAGGCAGTCTGTAAATAATTGGAGCAAAATTAAATTTGACTAATAATAATAATTTAATTACAATTATCCATTGATATTTAAGCAAGAGGAAATATATGTAGGTTTTTTTGAAAATTTAAATTAAAAAAAATGTCCATTAGGATTGCCACTTATTTACAGAATGATGATCGTGGCTCAGTAATATTTAGAAGCAAAGTTTATAACGCATTGAGAGAGAGCAGGCGACGTTCCTGAAGCAGCTTCTGGGAGTGGAGAGATCAACTCCTATGTATATTTTGCTTCAGGAATCAAACAGGTCTAGTATGCATGTAGGGACAATGGAAAGAGTGACTAGGTATGAGATGAATGTGAGTACGTGGAATAGTGAAAGGTTAGTGAAAGAGGTATGGAAAACTTGTGTGGGGGTAGGAGAGAGTAAATGGAGATTGGAAAGGAAAATGATGTATGAAAGAGCGGGTGTGGCGGAAACGGTAGTGAATGAATGGCTGGAACAGGGTGTGAATGTGGCGGCGTGGATGAGAGAAAAATGGCTGGAAGTGGAAGCGCAAGAGCGGCAAGAATGTATTGTAAGGAGTGGGTATAACCCAATGTATGGAAGATGGCAAGTGTATGGAAGGGTGCCTGAGTATCTATTAAAGACGGAATGGGACAGGTCTAAGAAAGTTACTCTGGCAAGGGCTAGATGTGGATCGGAGGAGAGAGGAAGGAAGGTATGGATGGGGGAATGGTATGGCAGGTGTGTGTTTTGCGAGAGTGGAGAGGACACATGGATTCATTTAGGCCAAGAGTGCAAGGAGGTGCGTGAAGAGTGGATAGGGGGAATGAAAAGAATAGGTGAATGGATGAGAGAGGATGGGGCAGGCATAGAGATTGTGATAAGAATGGGACGAGAAAAAGAAAGAAGAAGAAGTGGGGCTGAGGCAGGCGGCTGAGAAAATCGGCAGAAAAAAAAAAGAAAACGAAGAAGAAGAAAACAAATTGTAATAATAATAATATAGTAATTATATGAAATATGTAAATATGGGGTGTATGCCAATAAAGGTCAAAGGACAAAGGGCTGATCACATCCATCAATACAATGGTATTTCTAAAATAGTGCTTTAATCCCTTTAAAAATTAAAGTTTAAAAATTTATATTAAATTTTCAATTTAGCATTCAACATTTCACCACTGATATTAGGTTCGTTATAGTTACGAAAGCATTGCTGTAGACACGTTATCGCAGGTATAAATACTAGTAGTTTTTACATTATATATAATGTAAAACATTGGTGCAGAAATGCTCAGCGACATTAATATTTTGTTCAGAATACAGGGTTTCTAGAAAAGTACGGATATAGTGTGATGATAGCCACATTATTTCTAAAGAATCACCCGTTTATATGATGCGTGATGTTATCCGCCAATAGTTTATAAATCATAGATTAGATTAAGCCGGAATTAGTATATAAATGCCAGATGTCATCGAAATTCGTTGGTTTAAATAGTTTTGTCAGTGGTATATTATCGAGACTAACATTATAGGCCCCGAAGAGGAAATCTTGGCATGGATAGTTTAAAAAAAATCTCTAATTTTAAAACTTTCCGAATATCTAATATATTTGGATAAATACGACAATGTTATCAAAAGTGATGCGTTACTACAATTGTAAAACTCAAAAAATATACATACATACATATCGAATATTTAAATTTAATCATTTTAATATTGGCCTGCTAATTTACGAAAAAAAAAAATAAAATGTAATTATTTATGACTAAACAAGTTACTCGAACGAAAATGTTTTTAAGTACACATTGAGATGATTAACAACAAACGAATATCGATATAATTTCCCTGTATCCCTGATGGAAAATGTTAATTATTGAGACTCTTTAAGTAAGTCTTATTTATTTATATAATAATCATTTTATAGGACAACAAAAATTAGTATAATATGCACATCACCATTTTTTCATTGATTATTCTCGAATTGTTTTATGTTTTATAAGTTAAGTTGACCTTTAGGTAGGTTAGTATTTAACGAGTATCTGAACTTTTTCAACGACTAAATTTTATTGAAACATTAAAAGCAACAAGTTTCTATTCGTGTAGCGAAATATAATAATTTTTGTCCAAATTACCGCTTTCTTCTACCAAACCTTGTTGACTTATAAGAGGTACAGGTTTAAGTTAAAGGTTTTAGTTTGTACAGAATACAGAAACGAATTGACAACTTAAGACTAAATAACCTCTGTCTTAAGAAGGAAAGTCTGATTTTTTACTTAAATAAAAACTAGTTACCAACACAATGACTAATTGAAGAACCGCCTGGAGTTTAAAATTATGAAATTGCTTATCGTTAACAACAGCCTTCCACATGGTGCTGGATACATCACAACGAATTCAAAAATTTACTGATACCAGCTGTATTCTTTCGGGCATTTAGTCGGCAAATTGATTGTTAACATTTTTAGTAGTAGGAAATAAGTAATTATGAGTTCATTATGGCCCTAAAGAAAGCCACCTCAAATAGGCATTTTTAATATATTCTCAGTAGTGTGGAAATCGCAACACCAAGGAAGGGTAGAAATTTATTGACCAAACAACTACAATTAAAAGAGAGCAATTTATTATAAATATATAATATATCATATTAGGTCAGGCTTTCTATTATAGTTTTTTCTAACAATGTTATCAGGTGTATATTTTCCGAAATTGTGTTCAGTTCTTTGCTGTTTTCGCTTTTTATCATTTTTTATTTTAAAAGTGTAATTATGCCTAGAGAGGGCCAGGGACGTCGCAGAAAAGGAACCAGGGTACAAAGAAAAATTAATGAGGTTCAAGACTGCCATCTGCGATTTATGGCAGGAAGTGAACGATTCTCTAGTACCAGATAAATTACGAATGTATAGATAGCTAACTGTAAACAAACACTGAATCAATTGGCCAAGGGCAACAAGCACACTCTAATGTGAGTACAAGGCCGCACAACCATAATAGGTAACGAGCATGCCCATATACTTGCCAGTGAAGGAGCTGTGACTACCATCGGGCCATAAAAAGCACCTAGGAAAAGCGTGGTCGAAGAGTGAGATGCAAAATAGCTCACTGGATCTACACGCCAGGTCAAAGACATTAAATAATATTTATTGACCTCTCGCCAAGCAGAACTAAATGACTCACTAACGTGGAGATAAGACTGATGACGGGTCTTTTTACAGTGAAGTACAATTTTCACAATATAAGTAAAATAGACAACACCACTTGTACACTATGTGGATTGACAGAGGAAAAGGCCGAGCATATTGGTCATAACAGGAGAAATAAGGCTCGAAAGGATCAGCGCATAGCCTCCTAGGATATTAATTGACTTTACCAAGGAAATTGACTTCCTGGCAATATAAGATAAGGTTGCTCATATCGTATCACTACTTAAATCGTACCATATGCATTTAGCACAAACTACATCGACAACAGCATAATCGCCCGTAACCAAATATACATCTGAGTCAACCATGTCGTGCGACGTATTATTATTTGATGAAAATAAACCACTTTCTAAAATTTATTTATTTATTTTAGTAAGTTTATTTCAATTTTCTTATATTTTTTTGCATATTTTTGGTAGTAAATCTTGCAAGTAAATTATTGATAAAATTATGTTTCTTATTAAATATAGGTTCAGTACAATATACATAATCGTTTGGTTGAAACGAAATTGTGTTAATTGTATTCAACATTAAGTTATATTTAGTTTTAAATTTTATTGTGCTCGTCGTACCCGTATGAGATACCTAAATCGAAAAAAACATTTTTTTGTTTTTCCTACTCTTATAGAAGTTTTCTATATTCTTCATATTTTCGAAAGGAGTTATTGGATTCATGAAGCTCATCGACAATATAACATCCCTACACCAACCTTAAATCATCATTTTAAAAGATTAAATAAGAATATCAAAATTGGAGAAAGAGTTGGTTGCGCCCATTCTCAGTTTAAAATCAAGCTTTTTTGGGATTACAGCAATTGATTTAAGAATACTTGCTTATCAGTTGGCGTAAAAATTTCAATTACCACACAGTTTCATTAAAGAAAACGAAATTGCAGCGAAGAAGTGGTACTATAAATTCACGAAGGAATTGTTTATCTTCACCTACTCCAGAAGCAACATCAATGGCCAGGGCTAGGGCTCTCAATAAAGAAAGTGTTTATGGATTCTTTGATAAATTAGAATCCTTATTAGATGAATACAAGTTCTAACCAGATATATAACGTTAACGAAATAATTGCTCAGAAAGGCAAATACCAAGTTGGTGCCACTTGTAAGTGTAAAAGAGTTTGACCTCTACAAGTGTATGCTGTATGAATGCTGCAAGTGAATACATACCTCCTATGTTAATATTTAAACGCATGCAGATGAACGATTCCTCAAAGAACGAAGCATTACTGGGTACTGTATTTGGATGCTCTAAAACGTGTGGATAACGTCAGAACTTTTTGTTCAATGGTTGGAACATTTTATCAAGTATACAAAGTTGGAAAATAGTAACAATAAACAAATACTTCTTTTGGATAGACACACTACCCATACAAAAATATTGAAGCTATAGAATTAGTTTTTATGGCATTATAATGTTTTTATTTCCTGCTTATAAATACAACCCATTTTCTTCAACCTTTGGACAGATCTTTTTTTAAATCTCTAATAACTAAATATAAGGAAGCTTCATCTTCTTGGTTAAGAACAAATCCTGGTAACACAATTAAACAAACTAATATTGCTTTGAATGGCCACCACCAGCGTGTTTTAATTTCTATTTATTGATAAATACTAATTTTTATACAGTTCATTTCTTAAGGGGTGCGACTTGAGCAACCTACTAGTAGTAGGGTATTATTATAAAAGATCTAACCAGGTCGTAGTGCTGTAAGGCTGTTTATAGTCAAACGATCCTAATCTAATCTAAATGGTTAGCTAACGAATATCATCCTATAACTCTTCGAAATCTGCAGAATCAGAACTTTCGACTTGCAATTCTATCGGCCACATCTTGTGTTATCACTAATGGCTCAACATCAATGCATTGTGGCCGTATGAGGGTCAGACAAAAACATAGGATGTCATGCCAGCCCGATCTCCTGATCTTTCGCCTATTGATGATGTAAATTTGGGCTTTCACATTTTTATTTTTATGTGTATCCCCTGATACTTATTATTATTTATTGTTTTAATAAATAAATTAGTAAAACAACGGATTAAGAATATATATGTAAAAATAGATTGATTATAATATGTTTAGAAAATATATGCAACACCACAGCCTTGGAGAAGTTTAATATATCTTAAATTAATCAAAAGCTTTTGCCGCGTTTGGTGTTGCATGAATATTTATTGTAGGTAGGTTTTATTCCGAAAATATATGATTCTTCCTTAATTCTATACTTTCATTAAGAATAGCTCAAATTTGTTATAGTAATATGGTCATTTAATGTATAACAAACTAAATATCAAAAATATACGTCGGGTGTTCTAAATATAATCAATGTTGTTAATTCAGTATTTATACTCGTTATTTAACGTTACAAAATAATATTTGAGTCAAATGTAAGTTATATAATAATAATAATAAAGTTTATTGCGTGTTATAACAAAAAAGTATACACTAGTCAGTACATAGTAAGTACAATGGTATAGTATAGTATTGAGATGTTGCGCAAAAAATAACTATAAATATTTCCAAATATTGCTATTGCATAGACCGAATGAGATAATATAAATAAATGACGTATTGGTAAAATTGTAAATATAAAAATTATTGTTACTGATACACAAAACTATCTAACAAATATAAAAATTTAAAAATAAATATTATTATAGTAAAAACAATTTAAAATATACTTATATATATACGCATACACAACACTTACATACATATTTATACATTATTCTGCTGCAAAAGTGAAAACAAAAAATATGCCATCATTCCTTGAAATGTATTTCAGCCTCTAAGAATTCTTCCAATGAATAAAAAGCTTTCTCAATTAGGATTTTTTTAAACTTTATTTTTAAAATTTATTAGAGGTAAGTCTTTGATGCTTTCTGGTAATTTATTACAAAATTTAATTGCATAATATTGAGTACCCGTCTGTGTCCTATTTAGTTTCAATTGGTTTACATAGATATCATTTTTTCCGCGGGTATTGTAGGAATGTTTTAATATGCTGTAGTTTGTCAAGCTTTTTTTGATAACAAACACATTCTAATATATACAATGATGGAACTGTAAGTATTCTTAAATCTTTGAAAGCTTCTTTACAATCAGTTTGGTAACCAATGTGTGCTATTATTCTTAATGCGCGTCTTTGTAGAGCGAAGACTCTATTTCGACAGGTTGAGTGGCCCCATACCAATATGCCATAATGAATATGTGTTTCCACAAGTGCAAAATATGCAATTTTTGCTACACCATCATTACAATGGTGCGAAACACTGCGTAGGCAGAATATATTTCTTGATATTTTTGAGCATAGAGATTCGGTGTAGAGTTCGAAATTTAACTGACTATCTACATGAACTCCCAAGAAACATACTTTCTCACAAGGTTCATTCCATCTTTTGACAGAGAATTGCATTTGTTTTGTTTTTGAATCATTTAGAAGAAGTCTATTTTGTTCACACCACTCAGATACTTTTTCAACTTGTACCCTGTTTATTTCCTTCACATTTACAAATTGGGGAACACTATTTATAACTGTAGTATCATCTGCATAAATAATTACAGTAGACTCATCAACTCTAGCTGGTAGGTCATTAATGTAGATAATAAATAGCACAGGTCCTAATATAGACCCTTGAGGTACCCCTGCATTCACAGGGAGAACATCTGATCTGTTGCCATTTAAAAATACCATCTGCTTTCTATTTTCCAAATATGAACTAATCATTTTTATACTAGTCGTATTTATATTTTTTAATTTACTTATTAGTATATTATGCGGGACACTGTCGAATGCCTTACTTAAGTCGAGAATGATGCCATACACGATTTCTTGTTTTCAAAACTATCACATATAATATCACAGAGCTGCACTAGAGCATCAATAGTAGACCTGTTCGATCGGAAACCAAATTGGTTTGAGCTGAATAGTTGATTTTCCTCAAAATATGCAACTATTTGTATTTTTAAAACTATTAAATCTTTGATATTAGCGGTAGTAGAGAGATTGGCCTATAATTTTTTTAATCATTTATGTCCCCCTTTTTATAAACTGGGATTACTTTAGCTATGTTTAAAGCATCAGGGAATAGCCCCACCTCCGAACAATCATTCATAAGTTTAGTAATTGGATGTATTAAATGGTGTTGTACACATTTTAATATGTCAACTGTAAGACCATAAATATCTGACCCTTTTTTAGGTTTCAATTTATTTATAATTTCCTTAATTTTGACTTCTGAAACTTTTTCAAGACTGAATGGAAGCAGAGGCATCGATGATACTTCAAAATCCAAGATATACTTATTATCATTTACATCAGGTAAAGGGGTAGCATTATTCACAAAAAAATTATTTAGTTCATCACATGTTAAAGTGCAATTGCTATTTTGTTCTTTGGGAGGTCTATGTTTATTTAAGATGTTCCATGTGGCTTTTGATTTGTTATTACTGTTTAAGATATATCTATCATTTGCAAGTTTTTGTTTATTTTGAATTACCAATTTATATTCTGGATGGATTTTGTAATCCTCTCTTAACAATCGTAATACTTCCCGCATATTATATAGTTTAGTATCAAACCAATTTATATTTACACCACTGCTTTTAGATTTTCTCTGTTTGATTGGAAATGACTTATTTGCAGCACTAGTTATCTTCAGCCAAGGAATTTAGCGTGTTAAAAAAGCATCGAATCCTTTAAAGTAACATGCTTATTTACACACACACACACAAATACACAAATTATACGGCGCGGCGGAAGAATCACGTGGTCGATAGCCAAACACTACTACTATAATATATACTGTTCCAATAACACATTTAGAATATTAACAAAATATTTGTTATAAACAAAATAAAATAAATAATATAGCAGAATATACAAGTGTTGCTCATTAAAATCATTTAAAAGCTGTTAATGAATTCTTTAAATGAGGAGTAGCATTTATTTAATCTGTCAGTTGTTTCTTGAATTACCTAATATTTTTATTGATCAAATTGTGAGTTAATTAAATGTAAATTTATAATTGTGGTTAGTGGTGTAGATTGCTTGTATTCCATTAATAATAATTGTGATTATTACTATTTATATCAAAGAAGTCAATATTGTGACATATATTATTGGGAGATTTATAGACATAAACTGACGCTAATGTAAGCTTTTTATATGCATTCATCCATATCTCCGATCTTTTTAAATTGAATAGTTAATGTATTATACGTTTCTAACAAACGAGTTCTTGATATCTGAAATTGATGGTAGCGACCGTTACTATGTGGTAGTTCATTTTAAAAAAGGTTAAATGAAAATAATTTTTAAGTTTTTATACCACTATTTATTGTATAATATACACAAAGTTTACAATATATTATCAATTTTGACACAACTATAGTTTCGACCTTTGCAGGTCATTATCAAGTGTTGAATGAAGAAGAATACAGGGTATTAACAATTTATAGGTGAGGTATGAATTTTTAATGAACCTAATTAGGACTGAGATTTATTACAATGGATTAACTAAATATGCCGATCGGATTAAGGTGCGGTGTTTTCAGAAGAGGTACATGTCATTATAAGAGCTTAAATAATGGCGAAGAAATTAAATCCGTTTGCTCATTAAGCAGATTAGAATTAATGTTCTTGCTTTGGCGGTATATCTCTAATAACTCCAAAAGATTAAGCCTTTGGCCTTCATTGCAAAAATGTAAAAGTTTTAAATTATCCATATGTGGAAATGAATGATTACACTATAAGAAATGATTTGAAAAAGAACTTGTTGTATGTCTACGTCTGAATGCTCTATAATGTTCATTGTATCTCTTTTCAAAACTCCTACCTGTCTGTCCTACATCTCGACTCTATGGACTTATAAAAACTCATAAACCCAATAATCCAATTCGGCCAGTAGTTTCATATATCAACACTCCCACAAGAGTCTTAGCAATTAAAATTAATCATCCTTTTAAAAAATTTACAAATTTCACTTCTCAATATTCTGTCAAAAATTTCCTTGAATTATCCCAAAAACTAAAATCCATTATTACACCAAGAACTCAAAATTAGTTTCTTTTGACGTTAGTAGTATGTTCTCTAATATTCCCACAGGTGAATGCCTTCAAATAGCACATACTCTTTTAGATAAATCCAACACTAATCCCATTGTAAAAACAGAATTATTAGACGCATTAGAACTTTCATTAAATCAAAATTACTTGCAATTTGACAATAAATATTTTCAACAAACTAACGGGTTAGCGATGGGATCCCCTCTCAGTCCTTTGTTAGCAGAAATTTTTATGTCAAATATTGAGGAAAAAATTTTCAGTTCAAATTTCACAAAAGCACATATTTCATTTTGGTTTAGATACGTAGATGATGTTATCGCATGCTTTAGTGGTACATCACGACAGTTAGATCAATTTTTAAATTTAATCAATAGTGTTCACCCTAAAATAAAATTCACAGTAGAGAGAGAAAACGACAATAAAATCAATTTTTTGGACCTTACATTAATTCATCAGAATAATACAATTAAATTTGAAATATTTAGAAAACCTACTAACGTCAACTCTACAATTCCTTATAATTCAAATCATCCTCTATCCCATAAGTTAGCAGCATTTCACTCCATGATACATAGAGCATTCACAATTCATCTATCTGATTCAAGTAGAACCACAGAACTAGACAAAATTATATCAATAGCCACGGAGAATGGTTTCCCAGTTAATCTTATTCAAAATTTAATTCACAAAAAACTGTACAAATCAACAAGGGCTCATATTTATCCTAATATTTTAGACCGAACGAACACAAAATTTACAACATTCACTTATTTTGGGCGCGTAACAAATAAAATATCAAATATTTTCAAAAAACAAAATCATCAAATTGCATTTAGACCAGCGAGCAAACTTTCAAATATACTTTTTAACGCGAAAGACAAAATTCAATCTTTTAAAAAATCGGGAGTATACCAAATTTCATGTTCCGAATGTAACAGCACATATGTAGGACAGACAGGTAGGAGTTTTGAAAAGAGATACAATGAACATTATAGAGCATTCAGACTTAGACAAACAACAAGTTCTTTTTCAAATCATTTCTTAGAGTGTAATCATTCATTTCCACATATGGATAATTTAAAACTTTTACATTTTTGCAATAAAGGCCAAAGGCTTAATCTTTTGGAGTCATTAGAGATATACCGCCAAAGCAAGAACATTAATTCTAATCTGCTTAATGAGCAGACGGATTTAATTTCTTCGCCATTATTTAAGCTCTTATAATGACATGTACCTCTTCTGAAAACACCGCACCTTAATCCGATCGGCATATTTAGTTAATCCATTGTAATAAATCTCAGTCCTAATTAGGTTCATTAAAAATTCATACCTCACCTATAAATTGTTAATACCCTGTATTCTTCTTCATTCAACACTTGATAATGACCTGCAAAGGTGTGTGTATATTATACAATAAATAGTGGTATAAAAACTTAAAAATTATTTTCATTTAACCTTTTTTTCTTGATATCTGCTATACTCTATATTAATATATAGAAGACAATATTTTTCTGTTGTACAAATTAAATATTTATATCGAATTTGGCGATATTAACTCATTCTAATAGTTCATTTTGATGTTGACGATCTAAACCGTGAAACATTTTTAAATAGAAATAAATTGAAATATATATCTTTGTTAATATCACTATGAAATATTTTTAGTGACTATAGTTTCGATCTAGACTTTAACATTACAAAATTAAAAGTAAATTAACAAAATGAGAAACACATATATCCTTACAAAAGAAACAGTAAATCAATCTTTACGTTTTAGTAGGAGAATTTCCAGATTATGCTTAGCATAGCATTATATAATACGAGGTTCCATAAATACACGTTCGAGCGGTGGTACATATGAGCGGTTTATTTAAACTAAAAAAAATGCCATTACTACAAAGGCAAGTATCCCACTGCTTCACAAGACGCTGTATACCGGTGGCGTACCACTCCTCTGGCTGTTGACGGAACCATGTCTCAGTTGCCTGCTGGACTTCAGCGTCCGACTGGTCCAAAGACATGGAAGTTACAAGATGATAGGTTTACAGCCTGGACTGAGGGGTGGTGTAATACCTCAAACTTCATCCGAGCTATCTGGGACGTGATGATTTTAGTGATATGCGGACGGGCGTTATCGTGAAGGAGGATTACGCCTTCTGTAAGCATCCCAGAACGTTTGTTATTTACGGCTGTACGCAAACGAGGCAAAGTTTCACTGTATCGGTCTGCATTGATGTTAAGATTAGGGTCTTTAAATTCAAGAAGTAATGGTCCACGGTGATCGAAAAAGCATGTAAGGACAACCTTGCCAGCGGAAGGTTGAGTTTTGAATTTCTGGTGCCTTGGAGACGATGTATGTTTCCTTTGCGTACTGTCACGTTTTGACTCAGGCTCATAAAAGTGACACCAACTTTCGTCACCGACAACAATGCGGTGCAAAAGGGAATTTCCTTCTTTACGGTACTGTTGAAGATGCTGCAATGAAAGACCCACGCGGTTGGCTTTGTGTTCTTTGGTCAGTTGATGGGGTATCCATTGTGCACACACTCTTCGGTTTCCAACCTTATAAATTACAGCATGGGTTATTCCAATACTGATATCAAAACGATCTGCCAATTCATTAACACGAACCCGCCTATTCTCCACAATGGCTGCTCGCGCAGCAGTGACATTGGCATCACTTTTCACATGCTGAGGTGCGTCCGGCCTTGGTAAATCCGCTGTCGATTTCGAAAAACACTGTTAAACATCTTGCATTCTCCGATAAATTTGAACGGGGGTGCTCGCTTATCCGTCTTGGACCTGCCATATTGAAACGCGCACAACCACTGCGTATTCTACGAATATCATGAGTTATGTCTTATGTAACTTTCTGCGATTTTAGCAAAACTAACATTCGTGCTACAGCGCTCGCACGTGTATTTATTAAACCTGCTTCGTACATCAAATGATTCTAGTAAATATATAGATTGCTTGAAGTACAAATTCCTCAAATGTATACTTGTTATCAATTATATGTCACAGAGTCGGAATAATTAAATGAGTTATATTTTTTTTACAATGTTAATTGTAAATTTCTTTGAATGTGTATTATTTAAGAAAGAAGAGGAAAGATAAGTAAATAACTAAAAAGCTTGCTATTACATTATTTATCTAAGAGGCATTTTCAAAGTAGGCAGTCTGCGCATATGCCTTGTGATCCTTCTTTTGTTGACAAGCCATTACTCGGCATGGTAGTGGGTTGGGCTTTTAAAAATGGCCATGAAGAATAAAGAACTGGCCAAACGTCTGTCATTACTGACGATTTGATGCAAAAAGTTGAAGAAATGGTGATATAGAATAGGCGCTTCATGATCGTTATCTCAAAACTTTTATCAAATCTCGACAAGCTTATATTATCGAAATTCTGTTCAAGATAAGTACCAAAAAAGTAGATGGAGGAGCACAAAACGAAACATTCAGGCAGTGTTTTGAGATTTCTTGAGCCTTATGCTGCTGAGGATGATGGTTTTTTAAAACCAAATTATTATGAACGTGGGTGGCATAGGTTGCGCCAGAATCAATAGAATGGCGGCAATCAACATCACTTAAGAATGTGAAATTAAAACAGAAATTAAAACAGACAATTTCGACCAGAAAATTTTTGTGAGCCGTGTTTTGAGACAGGAAGAGTATGTTGCTTGTTGACTTCTTACCTGGTGGTGAACAATATATTTTGAAAATAACTGTGAGAGTGTACGTATGTTGAGCAATCCAAAACAAAACGCGCAGCATGCTAAATAGAGCTTTAGCTTCACGACAATGCCCGGCCACTCACAGCCATTTGAACTCAAGATCTTATCGCGTCGTTTGGCTGGGAACAATTTAATCATGCGCCATACAGACTAGATCTAGCGCTCAGTAACTGAATTTGAACTGACCGTGAATTAGTGGCTGTCAAATCAGCCGCTAGACTTTTATGACAACGGGGTCCAAAAGCATGTTGTTTGATATGATGAATCCCTTAATAAAAAAGTCGGTTAAAGTACAGGCTTTCATGTAAAAATAAAATTGTCATAAAATGTGCCTTAAATATTATTAAACGGCACTTTCAAATAAAATAAAATATGCCTAGAATTCACACCATAGCCAATGTTTTTTATCCATTTGGAAATAAGGATAATAGTTGTTATGTTTGTCAACTTGTATTGCCAAAAGAAATCAAGACCATTTATAGATAACATGATATCATATCCCGCAGTAATAAATCTAACCAAAATTTCATTTATTAGTAAAAAAACATCTTTATTTTAATTAGAATTCAAATATTCCTTTGTTAAACGGAACGTATCGTAAATGAATAACAATGAGTCTTACTACGACTAAGAAACAAATCACCCCTTGAAACTATTTTCTTGGCTTAACCACGATAGATATTATTCAAGAGAAATTTGTGTGTTATTTAACTACGAAAAACAACACTCGTTTGAATGTATTTATTTCTGTCAAATAAACTTTAAAAAAATTGATTTAGGTTGAAAAACATTTTTCTTAGTGTAGTTGGTGCAAGAAAAGTAAAAATAATTTATTTTTGGTGATTTTAATATGATGATAAATTTATGTGGAAAACTAAAGTTTGAAAATATCTACAGGCGAGAGTTTCGACCCCTAGATCTCATTAGTACAGGTTTCTTATAACACTATTATAACAAACTTATATAACAATTAATGTATATAATGAAAAATTGAAAATGAACTCAAAAATGTAGGGCAACTGACACAATAATCAAATACTATAGACAAAGGGATTAAATTTATACGCGAGACAGATTAGCGAATTCGGAAAATACCCACTTAGAGGTTGTGACGATGACTTTAACGCTTTTGCTTAAAACCGTTGAAATTTTGAAAAATACGTAAGGACGCATAAATGCATATAAAAATTAATTCATTCATTTATTTGTACAAAAACTCAACAGACTCAAGGCCCATTAACAGGGTTTAAAATATAACAAAAGGACAGGACATAAAACTTAAGTCTAAGAGATTATCTATCTTAAACATTCTAAAAGATTATGCTTAAATTCTGTAAATGATGTCGTAAATATATCAACATTATACTGATATTGGTTATATAACCGTGATAGTCGTAATACCGACGAATTCTCGTAATAGTTATTTTTGGCCGTATTGTATATAAATGTCCTACACTGAGGATCGAGGGACGTAAATATTGAATAACTTTAACAAGTTCAAGTCATCAGCAGAATAATGAATTAGCTTATAGAGAAAACACAAACTTAAGTATGATTATTATGTACAGAAATAAAATCAAACTCCTGCAAAAGATCTCTATAAGGTATATCGAAACGTATTCACGATATTTTACAAAATATGGGTATTAAGCTCTACAATTGCGTATAATAAATCCGAGAATACGATAGCAATCCGTGATAATTTTAGTTACATGGTTATTAATTGATAATTTTTAATCAAACGTTACACCAAGATCCTTAATTTCAGTTAGCCTATTAAGTTCAATAACATTTATAGTATATGGATATAATATCAAGTTAGTTTTCCTAGAATATATAACTACAGAACGTTTAGAAATGTTCAATGAGAGTTTGTTCACGTTACATCACTCGATAAACTTGTTGAGTTCACTTTGAAGTTGAGCACACTGAAGTTCACCGTCCACTACATTATATCGCCAGCATAAAGCAGCATAGGACACTTGAATATTTTACACACATCGTTCATAAATAGCAGGAAAATAAGAGGGCCTAAGTTAGAACCCTGAGGAATACCACTTGTTGCAACATACCATTTGGATTGACAGCCATAGACTTCTACAAGTTGTTGAGATCGTGTACGTAAGAAGTGAACACGTGTATAATGTTCTGTTGTAATCCAGAGTCGCAAAGTTTCTTAATATGTAAAGAATGATCTATTCTGTCAAACGCTTTAGTTAAATCACCATAAATAACATCTACTTGTTTGTCATTATTCATCGATGTAGTTATTATCTGCGTTAAGTTCATTAGATTGATTGAAGTAGATCTCCTTTTCATAACGCCATGTTGCCGAATAGAAAGACAAAGACAAACTTTATAATATAAATAGTCACTCAACAGAGATTCAAAGATTTTCGATAAATTACTAAGAATAGCTATAGGGCGGTAATTCTCAAAATTTTTATTGGAGCCTTTAATACGGGCCTATTTTTACTTCCTTCCATTTTGCAGGAAATATACCTGTTATCAAAATTAGTTTAAAGATAAGAGGTTCACATATAACAGCTGATGTATCTTTTAAAAACATAGAAGGAATTAGATCTAAACCCATTGTTAAATTGGATTTCAGTCGCTTCAATTGCTTATGAACATCTGATGAATCGATTTCAAAGTCACCGTTTATTTAGCGGTATATTATGTATAGGAGTACTAACCGAACTCGTTAAATATGATTTTAAAAATTGGTCAGCGAATCCATTTACTATATCCGTAATGTCTTCACGGGTCATTGAATTTGGAATGCGAGATTTTTTCCTTTTGGTGATTATGTAATTCCAAACTAAATTAGGCTCGTGCGACAGACGCTCTTGTATATGATTGACATGTTGTGAAATAGCTGAGGCTATATCTTTTTTACAAGACGTACGAAGTTCTTGAAATTTAATACGGTCCTCAATTCGTCGGTTCTTTAAGTAACTTTTACGAAATTTCTGTTTTAGTTTCATTTTTCTTCGAATGGAAGAGCTAATCCTTGGAACAATTATATTGGCGTTCATAGGTTTATAAAGTGGTACATGTTTACCAAATATAACATAAATAATATTATAAAAAGCCTCACAAGCGGCATCAACATCTAACCATGTATATGCCTTACACCAATCAGCCTCATATATCTCATTATACAAAGGAAGGTAGTTTGTTTTTTTTAAATTATATTTGTAAGCCATTTCTTCGAAATAATTAGTATGTTTAAACTAAGCGGTACAGTGAAACTTAAAGTTGGATGGTGAGCATCTTCAGTGACCAATGGCGAACTTCTTTCCAAGTCCTGGATTGTATCTTCAGATGCAATAACGAGATCAATAATTTTCTTATTTGTGTTAGTGAAATTATTAAATTGGATTAAGTTGTTAAAATTTAGAAAAGCATTTAAAGCATCCAAACATGGAGAGTGCACGTTAAGAGAGTTAGTAGGAATGTTGAAGTCACCAGCTATAATAATATTCAAGTGTGAAAATTGATGTTCAATGCGTTCAAATAAAATGCAATATTCATCAACAGAAGTGGAAGGTTTAATATACAAGCAAATTAATATCACTGATTTATGATTTTGATTTAGATTTACAGCTACGAGTTCAATTGAATTCAATGAGTCCATGTTAAATTGAATTACTTCAGTAGAAAATTGATTATGAGATGCTATTAACACACCACCTCCTCTACCACTCCTTCTATCTGATCTATACACATTGTAATTAGAAGGGAAGAGTTCAGTATCTTGAATATCACTATGAAGCCATGTTTCAGTTAAGAAGTATATGTTATTATCATTACATTGAACACTGTTGTAAAATTCATTTAATTTACTATTCAAACCACGCACATTTTGATACACAATATGCAAATAGTTAGTTGAGATTGTTGAGTTGAATTTAGTTTTTTTTTCTGAAGAGAAGATTTCTTGACAATCCTTGGTATATTGTTGAGATATTTAATAAAAACCTCTTCTCCAGCAGCTTGACGTTCCTTTAACTCTTCTTGTAGCTTTACGTTGCATGGGAGTACGAGCCGATTTAATATGCAAGTCATTTCCAACTTTGTTTTAGTTTTTAAGTATAATTTCAGTCATTTAAGCATTTGAAAGAATAAGTTTAACTGGGCGTGGGCTATCACTCTTCTCCCCCAACCGAAAACATTTTTTCATGACAATACTTGAAGCATGGAATCAATTTTTGAATAATCATTATAGTTAAAGGACGTATCATACGTACATTCAGAGAGATTATATAAGATCAGATTTTTTTGAGCATTTTTCGAACATATAATTCGTTAATAACGTTTTGGTTGTTGATAATAGTATTATTATCGGCAAGTTTAGACTCAAGTATATTCACTTTGGAATTGAGTTTATCAAGTTCGTTTCAGATTTAATGTTAGCGACGTCAGTTATTTTTCTGTGAGGATGTGTACCAATATTTGAAATTCTTTAATACAATCCATTAATTCCGTGTAAATTTTATCATTGGTTACATCGCAAACATTTTTTTCACGTCAACCTGTATGACAATATTTTTTACAAGTTATGCAAGTAGTTTTATTTGCAACAACTTGACCGCAGCGACCGGCACACACTGTGTTAAAGTAACAAGCTCATTTACACACACAATTACACAAATCACACTACGGAAGGACCACGTGGTCGATAGCCAAACACTACTACTACTAAAAGTATGTTTGCATTCCATTCTATAGTCGGTAGATACAAATACTTGTATCTAGCTTTTTACGCTGCAGATTAAATAGTCTTTATACAAAGGGACCTCGTGATAAGATGGGACTCAAAATACACACTCAGAAACTTAGATAATAATAACATCTGTTTTTAAGAATAACTTATCTGAATTCATTATTAGTTCATTAGCAGAAAACCAATCAAATTAAGCTTTAGAATTAAATTAAAACACTTTGTAATTTCCTTCCTTCACATTTATTTTTATATGTCGGATGTACATTTCGAATAACATGTACTCATTATCAATGACTAATGCTTAAAACTATGTTTACACTTAAATATATACCGACAGGGATTATGGTGAAAAACGTTAATTATCAGCGGAAGGGATGGGATCGGCGTGTCTATTGATTTTCGGAAATAGGGATATGAGAGGATTATCTAGAGGACTCAGGTCAAAATTTAACAGTTTGTTTTTATGCATTTCAATTGCTTCCAACATGTTTAATTTATTTTTGGCTGATTTTAATAATTCTATATTGTTTAGGGGAAATTGATGTCCGGTTACATGACTGTGGGAAGTAATAGCGGATTTTTCTATATTTCTATTTTTAATATGATAGTTGTGTTCTTTAAATCTTTTTAACAAATTCCGTTGAGTTTGACCGATGTAAACTTTATCGCAGTTGTTGCAACTAATGCGATATATACTTGATTTATGTAGAAAATTTTGATTTGGGTCTTTTACTGCTAAAAATGATTTTATTTTTGTATTACTGTATTATGCTGGAACTAGGTTGAATTTCCTAAAAAAATTATTGAGTTTGCTAGTTATTGATGGAACGTAAACGAGTTTTGCGTATTTCCTTTTATTGTTGGTTTTCCTTGACCCAGTAAGCGTTATTCTATTTTTGATTTTATAATTTTTACTATGTCTATTAATGAGTTTATTTACAGTTTCGATTTTGTATCCTAAATGTGAGGCTAGGTTTTTAATAAAAGTTAGTTCTTTTTTACGAGTTTGTGGCTTTGTGAATCATGCTGTTGAATGCTGTTATTTTGTGTGAATTTGGTGATGAAGAGGTTGCATAAATGTAATTGTATGTGTGGGTTGGTTTTCTATATATGTCGAAATCTAATGACTTTGTGTTTGTATTTTTAGTAATATTTAAATCTAAGAATGGAATTCTGTTGTTTTGTTCTATTTCATGTGTGAAATGTATGCTTGGTGACAATGTATTTAAGCTCGACAACAAGCTCAACAAATTAGTTTCGCTATTAATGATCGCAAACACGTCATCGACGTATCTGAACCAAACATTCGGAAAGTCAGGTATTGTATTATTAGCGTGCGTTTCTAAGTTGTTTAAAAAAACGTTTGCTAAAAATGGTGACAATGGGTTACCCATTGCTGTTCCGAAAGTTTGTTTGTAAAATTTGCCTTCGAACTCAAATGCATTACACTCCATTACTAATTTTGTTAAATTTATGTACAGATCTATTTTATCTTTTGGGACTGCGTGGTTAAAAAGCAAATTTTCTGAAATGGAAATTGCTTCATTGATTGGTATACTAGGGAACAACGCTTCTACATCAAAGGAAACCAACAATTCATTCGAATCTATTGTAATGTTCTGTAGTTTTTCGGTCAGCTCAACGGAATTTTTAATTGAAAAATCATTTTTGAATTTAATGAATTAAAATTCTTTAACCAGCCACTTCGCGATATTATATGTTGGAGAGTTTAAATTTGATACTATTGGTCTCCATTTGTTTCCGGTTTTGTGTATTTTAGGGAGACAATATAGTTTCGGAAGTGACGGGTTTTTCAGTTTTAATTTGTATATGAGTTTTTTTATCAATTAGACATGTTGGTTTTAAAATGGAATTGATTTTACCCATACAGGGTGTCCCGTTAATGCGGGGAAATGGCTGGACCATAGATTCCTGGGGTCAAAATATGACGATTTAACGCAACTTATCTATATCCAAAAATTTACGGTTAAGCCGGAATTTGGCTTCAAAGTTTCAAAAATTTGTATTTCTTTTGTTTATAACAATGGAACGCTTTATTTGATATGAATGAAATTTATTATTAATAAGTACCATAATATCATACATCATTTCAGTTATTGTGGCCATTAGTGATTGACAGGAAGTATAAAAACAGTAGTACCACCACTTAAAAACTATAATATTTTTTATTGATGTATCCAATAAAATCCAAAAAAATACACCCATCAATCACGCTACATCAATTCATTAGTTCGAATCATCCAGACGGTTAAGCTAGCTAGCAAAGATATTTATTTTTTAAACATAACTTAGAGTCAAGACAGGGCAGAAAGACCCATGGTCGATAGCCCAAACGGACAGACTAACCATTATATTCCATTTGTCAATGTTTTTAATTGTATATATAGTTGTCTGAATAAAGATGTTATTCTCTCTCTCCAAAAAAATCTACTTGAAAGAGCATTGGATTTAAAAATTTTCTTGACTCTTACTAGTTTTTGATATCTCGTACGGTTTTTGCACAAAAAAATAAAATATGAATATAGTATACTCATTATTCACTAATTAATAAGTAAATAAACTTACTCAATTGAATAAAAATTAAATAATATCAATTAATAAAATAAATCAAAACAATATTCAATTCAATTCAATTCAATTCAATTTTATTCAACATTGCCACTTTGATACATAGCGGATGTGAACGTCAAATTTTTACAATATAAAATATAAATGTTTACAACATAATTAAACTTATAATAATGTTTGAAAAATATTAAAAAAATAGATATACACCTAAACAATACACACGTACATACGTAAACGCACATATATTACATAGTTGTCACACATTAAAATTATTACAAAAGAAACTCCGAATATATTTTTTTAATTTGATTTTAAAATTATTTAAATTTTTAGCCATTTTAATAGCATTGGGCAATTTATTATAAATTTTAGCACACGAATACATGGCTGTTTTTTCATAAAAACTGCTAGTGTGTATTCTACTGGTTATGTGGGCTGAATTCCTCGTTTGATAGTTATGATTATCCCCATTTTTACAGAATTTATGTTGGTTTTGATGTACATACATAGCACACTTGTAAATATACAAGTCTGTAAGGGTGAGTATATTTTTGCTTTTAAAAATATCCCGACAAGATTCAGTACGTTTTTTATTATAAATTAATCTCAGCAACCTTTTTTGAAGGACGAATACTCTTTTTACATTATTGACGTTAGAGTTTCCCCAAGTAAGAATATTGTATACTAAATAAGGGTAAGCCATACAATAGTATATGTTTAAAAGAGCATTCGTGTCCAAAATTTGTTTTAATTTTAGTATTGCATAATATGCAGATCCTAACTTCGCACATATAAAATCAACTTGCTGACTCCACGACAGTGTTTCATCTACAAAACTTCCAAGAAATTTAGTGCATGAATTTATGTTGGTGTGATTCAATGGAGGCTTTCTATTGTAGAAATATATTTCTACCGTTTTGTCAATGTTCAACATTATTGTGTTAGAATAACACCATTCTTTAATTTCTTTGTTTGTTAGATCTATTTTTGAAACTAATTCATTTTGAGAAGATGCTTTAACAATCACTGTACTGTTATCAGCAAAATTGATTACAAATCCTTGGGATATATGAGTACTTAGGTCATTTATAAATAAGACAAAAATTAAAGGACCTAGGGTGAAACCTTGCACAATTCCTTTTTCAACATAATATTTCTTTGATTTGGCTTTTTTTACTTGTACATATAACTGCCTGTCCGATAAAAACGATATAATTAATTTCAACGCTTGTCCTCGAATTCCCTGCGCGTACAGTTTATGATGCACAAATTCAGCACTTATGGTGTCGAATGCACGAGAAAAATCGTAAAACAAACCGGCCACGCACTTTCCTGCGTCGATGTTCCTGCTAATTTCTTCTACCAGGGCCGTTGATGCTGTTTCTGTTGACTTTCTCGCTCGAAATCCATGCTGGTTTTCTCCTAATATCTTATATTTGTTAATAAAGTTCCATAGGCGGTTTGCAATTGACTTTTCGACGATTTTTGAAAACGTGTTAAGTATTGCAACGGGTCTGTGTCTATATCTTCGACAGAGCCTTTTTTATGTATTGGAACGATTTTCGATATTTTTAACATTTCTGGGAAAGATCCTGTTTTTATGGCAAGGTTTATTAGATAGCTTAATGGATAGCATATTTCATTTGCCACGGCTTTGATAACTTTCGCTGATATGTCATCTGAACCACTTATCTAACACTTTTCAAACAATTTTCTTTGCAAAATCCGAATACAAACAATATATCTGTTTGTTCTAAATATGAATAGTTATGAACTATAATAAAGTTAGGAATTAATTGTTAAAAGACACTAAATAATTATTTTTATACAAAATTTACATTTTTTAAACAAAGACGGCCACGAAAAACCTTTATTTTAAATTCTATGAAAAACTAGACTTTGTTTTTACTAGATAAAAAAATATATAGTTTATTTTTTTGTGGGAAAACCGTAAAAGATATCAAATATTATTAAGAGATGAAAAAGTTTTTAAATTAAATGGTTTTTCAAGTAGTATTTTTTTAGTTTTTATTAGATCCACCAATAAAAAAATATTTTAGTTTTTAAGTGGTGGTACTACTGTTTCTTATACTTATTGTTAACCAATAATAGTCATAATAACTGAAATGATGTATTATATTATGGTAGTTATTAAAAATAAATTTCATTCAAATCAAATAAAGCGTTCAATTGTTATAAACAAAAGAAATAAAACAAATTGAAACTTTGAAGCCAAATTCCGGCTTAACCGTAAATTTTTGGATATAGATAAGTTGCGTTAAATCGTCATATTTTGACCTCAGGAATCTATGATGAAGCCATTTCCCCGCATTAACGGGACACCCTGTATAAATGTTTAGTAGGTTTTTCTTTTGTTCTTGATAAGGTCCTGTCTCTAACATTTGTTTTACGCAATCACTGTATTTTTTTTATTCACGATCACGACGGCATTACCTTTGTCGGATTTTAGATATAACACGTTTTTCCGTTTTAGAGATGTCATTGTTTTATAATCCTTGTTGTTCTTCCGGATCCTTTTCGGTTTCTTCAGTGTCTTCTCTAATGATTCTTTAGTTGCTATCCGGAACGTTGTTGCTTCTTCAGTACTTAGATATGTAGCCGCTATCTCTATATCGTTGATGATGGTTTCAATTTGTGTGGATGTTGTTGGTATCGAATGTTTGAAACCCTTTTCCATAAGTTTCATTTCTTCATTAGTGAAGATAGCATCCGATTTGTTATGAACTAACACCTGATTTACGTTTATGGGTTTAACTTCTCTTGTAAATTGTTCTTCTTTCAATTTTTCCAATTTTCTTCTGAGAATGGATGATTTTCTTCTCGCCTTGATGTTAATTACTGTGTGGATTTTCTTCTGTGCTTCTTCCCAGAAATATTGTGGTGTTATTTTCGCCAGTTTTAGGTGTAATTCGTAAGCTGCGAGGTTTAAGTGTTCTCGTTTTGCATTAAGTTGTCCAATTTCAAATCTTAACCAGCTCTGTTTCCACTTAAACATTAATTTTGAGATGTCTTTGTTGTGTTTGCACGTCTTGATTTGTATAAACTTAGGAACGATTTTTTCGGATAAACAGGTTTTCAAAAAGTATATGTCAGCACTAATAAGGTGTAACTTGGTTTTTAGCTTTAGAAGTATTGGTATTTTTAATTATAGCGTCACATTTAAGGGATTGGTGGTATTGTATCGCCAGGCAATAAGATAGTAGAACTATTGTAACTCTGCTGAAATAGATTATTTATGTAAATTATATAATTATATAATTAAAACACTTTGTTATTTCCTTACTTCATTTTTATTTTTAACTGTCAGATGTAAATTTCGAGTATCATGTACTCATTATCAATGATTAAATTAGTAATAACAATATATAAGTCCTTTATGTTGTAGAAAATAAACTAATAATAAGAAAAAACACGAAAATATTTCGTAAAATCTACAACAAATGAGTCTTATTAAGACTACAAAAACAAACCACTTTTGAAACATCTACTTCTCTAGCTAATACTTCGACAGACATTGAATGATACAAAAGTAATTTGCGTGTTACAAAATAGCAAGGCTATTATTAAATTATATTAATAACTATTAATATAATTTAATTCCCAAAGAGATTTGTACCATGCTAATTAACACTGGTTATTTAAAAAATATCTAGGGAAGCATTTTAAGCTACATGCTTACCAATATTGTTTGTCGATGTCTGGATAAATCTTTTTGTACTATCCTTATTCGATGAATTGTTGATGTCCGATGTCATTTCTTAGGCTTTTGTCGAACCTGTCAAACTCTGTTGGACGTAACTGCATAATGAGTCTTGTGTGTAGTAGTTTTACAATGTAAGATGTGGCATCACTTTCACAAATCTGTACAATTTTTTAATAAAATGTATTAAAATCCTTTAGTTCGTTGTAGAAAATTAAATAATAATTTAATTTAAACATTTCGTGAATCTACAACAATGAGTCTTACAAAGATATTGAATTTATTCAATTTTTGTCCATAATTTTTCATGTTATAGTCACATTTAAACAATCTAAAATACTCCTTATTCATTTATTTGTTTATTCAACACAAATAATTTAATTCAAATTAGTGTTGCTTTGATAGTTGTACTATTCGTAACACGCAAATTAATTTTGTTTTATTCAATGTCTCTCGAGGTTTTAGCCAGATAAGTAGTTGTTTCAAAATTAATTTGTTTTGTAGTCTTTGTAAGACTCATTGTTGTAGATTCACGAAATGTTTTCGTATTTTTTAAATTATTACAATTTTTTAGTTCTAGATTATTACAAAATCAATAACTGTGGTTGACTACTTTAATTGTTTCGTTGGGTTTAGGTTAATTGTAGGATTAACGATTCTAAATGGAGGATAATGTTAAACCAAATGTGATTGTTTAATTTTGGAGAATTTGATGATGTGTTCTTGTACATAATGGCGAAATTTGCTGTACTGACACCAACTATGTGATTGCTTAATCTCTTACTTAACACGCGGTGAATAATTTTTGAATTATCTTGATTAATTAACGTCGGTGGTGACGCATTCGTTTGCGGCCGAATTAGCATTAGCAAGAATGCAGCAACGTTAGTTCGGGTCAGCAGTTGGATGGGTGACCGGTACCATTCACTATTGGGATACAATTAATGGTGCTTTAGAGTGACGGGAGCGATCCTTTAAAGTAACAAGCTCATTCACACACACAAATATACAAATAACACGGCGGAAGGAACAGGTGGTCAATAGCCGAAAACACTACAACTACTACTAAAAAACTTAGTTTTGTTTCACTGTTATATGCTATACTACAGATTAATTGAGAAATTAAGCAATCATTTATATATTTTTGGTTAAAAACTATTTACATAATATTAGGAATATGTTTATTAGTTTTGTGTGTGAGTGTATGGTATAGATTACGTTGGCAATACTTCACCATAAATCTTACTTTGAATGCAAACATACTAGCTTATACACATAAATGTACCAATTTCCGGTTTGTGTTTCTACCTACTAAACGCAATTATGCACAGGTCTAATATTAAGGGCGATAAAAGCAAAAGCAAGTCAAGCATGTAATATTTTAACAAGATCAATTAATTGATATCCTAAATTATAGGTAACAATTTTACGTTTGTATTACTAGTAAACATATGCTAATACATTGTAATCATATGGCTGAAGCAACACGTAACCTTTCCACGAAATTATCCTTATATCGATTTCCGTTGTCTCGATTGCTTCTCTCTGGTGAATAAGAAAACCCACAATAGCCGCTGTCACACGCACAAGAGTTCAAATTATGCTAATCTTGTGCAGCGTCCAGCAGCTGCAGTGAGATTCATCGTGATGATAATGCTTCCTATCCCTTGGATCGGTTCTGCACCTGAAAAATATATGTACCAATATAATTAATAATATTTATTATACAAAAAAGCCGAGGTTTTAAAATGTGTATATTAAATGAAAATATTTTTTTAAGTTTTTTAAACATATAATTTTGAAATTTAAAATATTACTAATATTTACTAGAAGAAATATTTTGTAATTAAATATAGTGCAACTAATAAACGAATAAATTGATTAATACATTTTAATTCTGTGGCATGTTACAACAGTATACTATACCTAAAATTTTGCAAGAAATTAAAATATCGAGTGTTTTATTTAAAAGTGATTATTTTCGGCAACTGTTTATAGAATATTTAGTGTCAAAACGCCATCCTTCTTTATTAGAGTTGGTTTGAAAACAAATGCTAAAGATAGATAATATAAAATTCATACGATAAAGATGTATGACACAAATTACCTTTACAAATCAATATAAATACGTAAAATATATGGTTAATATTGTTTTGAATGCAAAGTGGATAATTAGTGTTACTAACTGATTTTGCTTCTTAACTATTATCACCAATTACAATTGTGCTAAATATCTAGTAGAAGTAATAATACCCGACAGATAATTAAATACGACCTTAAAAGGAAATACTAGCACAAATTAAACCTTTAATCATCTACAAATTAGGCAATTTACAATTTACTAAAAAAATCAAAGAATTATTTATACAACACAATTCTTGGTCTTGAGTAACTGAGGCGGACAGTTGAAACGTGCGCGGGGGTGGAGTATTAAATGTTAAATAATAAAGCATGCGATATGGGTCAGACCGGACAACAGTCTCCCTTTCCATTGGCGCTTAATTATAAGTTTTCTTCATGGGAAATACAGATGTGTTTTAAATTATTAATGGCGAATATGTACTATCCAAATATAACGGGACACGCAAACTATACTCACTTATTCATGCCGGCTGCAATATGGAAGTTTAGAGAAATCCACGATAGAAAATGTACGCATTCAGTGTAGGCTTTTAATTATTCAGTCATTAATTATTTAAACGGTGATTACCCGGTATAGAAAATTTATCAAGGAAATAAGATGAAGAAATTTCTTAAGGGGGTGTGGTTCACGTTGAATTAAATAGAACGTAGTTGTATGTTCTAAAATAATATAATACAATTCTTTAAAAACACACCTTAAGATGATAATTATTAATTGATGGATTATTCGTATAAGTTAATTTAATAATAGAATTAAAACAACGGTTAAAACACTTTATTTACTTATATTATTACTGATAGATGTATAATAAGTGACTATCATCAAAGAATTTTTTTAATTCTAAAAATATTACTTGACAATTTATATTACAATATCAATCAAATAATTTAAGAAATGTTTCGTATCAAATCCCAAAAAAAGCTAATAAGCATAATAATTAAGAAAGTTTTGTAGTTTTTCTTTTATAATAGAACTGCAAAATATTAAAAGGAAATTATTAAGAAGAGAAATATTTAACAATATTTTAATAGTAGGTAATTTTATTCTACTTTAAAATTAAAGGGTGTTAATTATAATTTATCAAGGAATATTTGCAAATATATATATATTTATTTTGTATTGATTTATTTAATTAATTTGCAAACAGTATTTTGTCCAATGAAATTAAAATTAACTAAAATTATTATAGACGTTATTAATCGATAATATTTTTAACCATGAATAATAAAACCGAATAATAATGTGCATGTTAAAATTTCTTTTTTGCATGGTTGGATAATTAAAAACATTGATAGAAAATTGTGCACTTATATATGTTAGCCTTCTCCTTTATAATTTACAAGAAATTTAATTTTTAAACAAATAGAAACTTTTCACTAAGGAAGATAATTAACCCTTTCACCTATAAAATAGATCAATAAATCTGACAGATCGCAGATAGCTAATGATAAACTATTCAGAAAAATAATACTGGAGATTTATAATGTACAATAGTAGTAGTAGTGCTTGACTATTGACCATGTGGTCCTCCCGCCGTATTTTTGAGTATTTATGTTGTGTAAATGAACTTACTTTTAAAAATCGCCCCTATCACTCTAAAGCGTCAATAATTATATCCAAATGGCGAAGGGTATCGATGATCTATTAAGTACAAAAACAAAACAAAATAATGAACGTATTATCTTTGCATTGATATATTAAATTGAGATTGAAGACTTCTGAATAATAGTCATTAATATGATAATTCCTTATAATTATATAAAATCCATACAAATTATAATATTAAACTTTGAACGAAAAATTTAAAGTAAAATACAGTACTTTTTAAATTGAGTAATTTAAAACCTATAAATCTTATTATTTCTCTTATTACTTTAACCAAATAAATGTTCATGTCTATAGATTTTTTAATAATAGATTTTATATTGTTTAAAGTAAAAGGTTTATTTAAATACAATTAATCTTGCATTAAATTTCAAGTTTATATAAATTTTGTTGAGATATACCAATATAATTTATACAAACTTTAAAATGATAAAGATGGCGGAGACCTATTGTATTAAATGGCAAACCATATTAAAATATAAATAAAAGAGATTTACCATATTTTTACCAAAATAAATTTATGTATACGTACACTTTACATAAATATAAACACAATTTCACGACTTAAAATTTGACTTATAACTATTAATTTTTTAATGATCTTAATAAATCAAAACATTACTTTAGTTTTGTTTTAAAAACACAGTAAGTGTTTTAGTTTAGTGTTTATCTTGAAATTATTTGTATATATAATTTTATTGGGGTAAATTTTAGTAAGTAAATATATTTTGTTTGGATTTAAATCATTAAAAATTTTCATAAAGTATTAACCTATCAATTCAGATTTTGTTTTTGGTTTATTTGTTTTTATTTTTTGTAATTTTGGCTCACCTATTCAGTGGTAGATAAAAATTTTGAGCTTATGTTGCATTTAGAATGTTTTCTTCTTAGTCTAACAGTAGTCAGCTAGAACTCCATTTGCCTTTGTTCTTTTTCATAACAGAAATTCCGTTAACATGCTTTTGACTGGCAGCCCCACAGATTTTTCAACGTCTAAGTTAATTTTTAGCAAATATGAAATCCATAGTTTCATCCCATTATTCATCAGTTAATAAATACTGTATTTTTTGTCCGATAAAAATTATTGCTGAGGGTTTAATAACATCTTTTACTTTGACTATAATTGTAAGTTCTCCATGTTTTTAACGAAATATTTTAATTACTCCTAATTAATTCCGCAATGGAGATTTTTTTTAAACTCGCTAAATTTCTATTTATGCTGTCCTATTCGGCGAACTCAAATTGATAATTAAGTAATAATTATTTGTGATGTTTCACATTTCATTTTCTCTCAAGGTAGTTTTAAATTTTCATATGTTTCTTTTATATCATAGTCATTGCATTAGCTATAAATTTATATTTTTTATATCAAACATAAATAATTATAGAGCAAATATTTTATTATTATTATTAAGAAAATTAACCATTATATTTAGAATGTAGTGTATATATAAACTTGATTTTTGAGGGTAGTAAATATCTAAATATTCATAAATAAAAGTACTGATACTGTACCGTTTAAGCCCTAGAGAAGAAGCTAAACTAAAACATCTATTAATATAAAATACAACAGCTTTATATAATTAATTATATAGTATCAACAATATATTAATGTTGTCTTATATATAAAAGGACCAAGTCAATAAATGTGTTGTCAGTTTTCTATCATTCTTGAATATTGAATTGATGAGGCAGATAGATGGCGAAATATGATAAAAGCGTCCTCCCAACTTTCTTGTTTCATTTCAACTATCATCTTTCGTTACAAGTATATCCATTTTTATTTCTTGATTTCCTATTGATTAATTTTGTTTCTTGCATATTTTTTGAAAATGTTGGAACATCAAGACAAAACATGTAATTCATATAAAAATAGAAGACTTTTTATGTGTAAAGTTTTGATTCAACAACAAATGACATAAGTGGAAGTTAGTTGGTGGGGTAGTAGTTTTGATAAGGACACTATCAAATTAACCTTATCGTATCATATTTGAAAAGTAGTAAGAATATTATTAACAGTAATCAATTTTTAAATCTATAATTGCCCCAAATTATATTGATCTATCGCTTCACATACGCCAATAATATCAAATATCACATTTATATATGGATAAATGCAAACTATCATTTGTTTATATGCGTAACTAACCGTTTGTGTTAAAGAAGAGTAAAGTATATAGGAAGATTTCGAAGCTGCCATAGCATATGGAATCGTTAGGTGAACTGATACATTTTCTCTCAAATATTATTTGCATTAATCTAAAAATTATAGTTTTTAAATATAGTTTACAAATTAACGTTGGAATAAAGAGTTTAAAATGACAGTTTACGTTGATGGCTTCTACTTCGTTATACATCATTAATCACACATTAAACACAATTCTTACTTTGTTTGCTATCTGCATTTTTATTATAATGACTATAGTTTAAAAGCAAAACTTGTGTTTAATTTGCGTTTAATTGCAAAAACATAAAATCCTCCATGGAAATTATATAAGAAATTAAGAAACAGTTTTTTTGTAAATGTCAAATAAAAATCAAGTTAATTATGACTATACTACAATTTAAATGTAAAAAATAAGGGATTTCTTTTTACTACAGCTAATCTTTAATTATTATTAGGGACAGTAGTGGAAATTTGTTTATTTCGTTTGATGTTTTTTATGCTAATGCGTTCTGACGTATTTTTTTAAATGGTTTATTCCGAACTTTAAAAAATACGTCAGAACGCATTTGCATAAAAAAACAATTTAAATGTATATTATTTAGGTTTTTTAGTTATCACTTTTGCAGCTGACATCTTTTGACACTTGACAAGTTCTTCGCCACTAGTAAGAATGCAACGACACACGCTTCAACGACGCATTGAAATTGTTAAAATTTACTACATAAATGGTGAAAATTCACAGCCAAACTGAAGCACTTTTGGGTCGTCGTGATGCACCATCTCGGCAGCAATAGTAAAACTATTTAAAAAATTTGAGCTGTTGGGACAATTTAGTGATGTGAAGAGTAGAAACCGTGTGCGTCGCTTAAGATCAATTGAGAATATTGCTGCTGTAGCCAATAGTGTTAACGAAAACCCAGGTTTGTCGATTCCTTGTCTATCTTTGGAATTAGACATTCCAAAAACGACATTACACCGTATTTTGCATAAAGACTTAGGTTTTAAGGTTTTTAAAGTTCAGTTAGCACAAGAACTCAAGCCGGTAAGGCCCATTTTCAACTCGGACGTGAATAAGCAGAATTGCCGCATTTGGGGCTCGGAAATCCAAGAATGCTTATTGAAAAGCCTCTCCATTCTCAACTTGTCACTGTTTGGTGCGGTTTTTGGACTGGCGGTGTGATTGGACCTTACTTATTCGAAAATGAGGCTGGTACAACTTGTTTACGGTGAATGGATTGCGCTATCGAGCTAAGATTAATTATTTTTTATGGCCCGAATTGGAAGATATTTATGTGGACTACGTTTATTTCTAACAAGAAGGCGCTACGTGCCACACAAGCAACGAAACAATCGCAATTTAGCAAGAAAAGTTTCCTGGCTGTGTTATTTCGCAAAGAGGTCCTCGAGATCGTGTGACAACACCTTTAGACTTTTTTCTTTGGGGCCACATAAAAGATAAGGTTAATGCCAAAGCTCCACAATTAATTCAAGACCTTAAAAATGGAATTCGTGAAGTTATCGAGCACATACAGTCGCAAATGTGCGAATTGGTCATGAAAAATTTTATGAAAAGAATATGGTGTTATAACCGTAGTCGTGGCGGCCATTTGGCTGATATCGTTTTCCATCGTTAATGGCATGCCTTTCTCTTTACAAGGAAATACATATCCATTGATTTCTCTTAAACTATACTTTTTTTCTAAATATCAAAATGAAACCTTTTATTGGAACACCTATTATTTAAAAGTTATACGAATCAATTGAAAAATGAAAAAAAATGAATGATTTAGGGTAATTCAACTGTAATATTATTATTATTTTTTTAAATGTTTGCTACCAAATATTTGTGTAAGTAAGTCACTAATAATAATAGTGCTTTGAAATTAAGAATTCCGACTAAATTCAAATTCAAATTGAAATTTATTCAGCCTAAATAAATTTACATATGATCACAATTTTTGTTCATTTTTGATTTCTTATTAGCTAAGTTGTTGCGTCCAATGGTCAACATTTTAAATACAAGTACTTGTTTCACGCTTTCCATTTTGTTCTTTTTTTACTTTTAAATCTATTTGAACTTGAACAAATATTTATAATTATAACTAAAATCAAATTTACAATGTAAATCTCAAAAAAAATAATATCTAGAAGGGAAAGTAAGAAAATAAACTAAAATAACAAACATTTGCCTAACTTACAACAATTTCTAGTGACAGGATTAATTGACGGGGTGTTATTGGAATATTGCTGCTATGATAACTTTGTGGTTTTGTGTAAAGAATTTTATTTCAATTATGTAGGTCTTCTTATTTTGTATCTCCATTATCTGGTTTGGTACTATATTATATAGTTTAATTGCCATATAACTAGACTTTGAGTATTTTTGTTAACACAAAATAGGATTTCTATTTTTCTGTTAGTTTTAAATCTTATTTCGTGATGGATTTAATGGTTTTTGTAGGAGTTATGTCTGTGTATATATGAGAGTTTGCAATGTACAAAGATGTCTGGTATTGAAGGTGGTGTTATTTTATATGAGCTCTGTTAGATATAATTTATCTCTTTTATCTATAATCCTTAGTATGTAGTTTTGCGCTACATTTAAATTTTTCATTGCATTATTGTAGCAAGTGCCCCAAATGCTGATGCTATATTGTAGAGTCTTTTGACCATCTTCTGCGAGACCTTGTCTCGTAAATTGTAAAATTTAATTATTAATATTTTTAATTTCTTCGCTACATTGTTTGCTTGAAGATCTCATTTTGTGTTTGTCTATAAATTTGTCCAGGTACTTTATGTGTGGCGTTTACTTAATTATCAATATGTCCTTTATTTTTATTTCTGTATAGTTTGGTATGTTTCTGTTTGTTGTTGTGAAAGGGATGTATTTTGTTTTTTCAATATTTAGTGACAATTTTAATTTGTCACTATAGCAATACGCAACTAGCAATAGGAAAAATATTGGGCCTAGTATCGTTCCTTGGGGTACACATATTTTTCAAGTAATTTTTTATGACATTAGGTAAATTCAAATTAGAATACTTGCTATGTTTCATAGTATTGTACTTATTTTCCTGACTTATGTTTTGATTAGTGACGATCATTTTGGAGGAATTACAAACTTTAACTTTATTTCCTTCGAAAATTTTCGTCGCTGATCGAAACTTATGTCAAACAAATAAATATAGTAATATGAAACACAACAATTAAATTATCCTAATGTTGTAATACCTACCGCAATTGTTTATGAATTTAAATGTAGGAAGTATGGTTTTATTTCGATTTAATAATTTTGTTATTAAAAAGATGCTAAATTTTGTTACATTTTTAATCGTCTTTTTTATGTTTGTAGCATTTTTATTGTAAAAATTAAAGCTGTTAAAAATGTGGTTATTATTTCTAGTGATTTTAATTTAGATAATATAGTCGTGATAGTATTAGTAGTGTTTGGCTATCGACCACGTGGTGCTTCCGCCGTGTGTTATGTATGTATGTGTGTGTGTAAATGCGCTTGTTACATTTAAAGATCGCCCATAAAAATATGGATAAAATATTTTTAAATGAAGGATGAAATATCACATAATAACGTTCACCACCATCCTGTCCCTAAAATATTTTTGATAAATAGAGACATTTTAGAATGGTTATAAAATTCTTTTTGAATTTCAAACTCATTAGAATGCCAATGATTAACTGATTAAATTAGAAGAGTACAAACGATTTAGCATTTAGTTCTTATCTAATCTTACCTTTTATTTACACGCCCATCGACTACAGTTGACCATTGCATAGTTGTTTATGTGACTGATTGTTCCATCTGCATCATTAGATTAGAATAAAATTAAATTTACGTGTAGTCAAAATAAAGTATAAAGTAAATAAACATCCGAAGTATCTGCAATTCACAATTCCTTGAGTCCATATTGATTAAAATTTCCTTTACAAACGTGATTGTGGAGACTTTCACATTGTGATACATTTTCATAACTTTCAAAACACAAGTGAATTAAGTTTATATCACACTTTATTCTTTCTTTGTGATAATATTAACAAAAGATTAAACTGTGTGGTACATAATTTACTTGAATTTTTAAATTTGTTTTACTTTTTTTGAGAAAGTTAAAACTATTTCAAGACTGAGAAATTATTTCTCTAAAAGAATAAATAGCCATGATCTTCACAATCTTTTTTATGTGTGAAAGTTCTGATTTGACAGCAAATATCATAGGTAAGTTAGTTCCATATTATTGTATTTACTGACATATGTTTTAATTAGTGACGATCATTTTTGAAGGAATTACAAACTTTACCTTTAATTCCTTCGAAAATTTTCGTCGCTGATCGAAACTTATGCCTGGAAAATAAACATATTTGAACAAATGTACCATTCTAAACGTAGTTCGGATTATAAATATAATAATATTCTTTTAATAAATGTATTTTATTGTGCAGTTTTTATTATATCAGCTTCATTTGCAACACAAGGTCAGAATATAATGTAATTTACCTCTTGACAAAAAATTGTATATTAAAAATAAAGTATTAGGTAAATAGTATTTGTTTCAAGTATGTAGATTTTAAATTTATAAACTAAATTGGTTCTTTATTTAGAAATAGCACGAACTAAATAATAAGATTTATTTTTAAATATTGCATAATTGGTAAGCCGAACATTATATAGTTTAGTACAGTTGTCTTTCCATTTTTTAATAATATATTAAATGAAGGTTTTGAAATTTAAAGAAAAGTTTTTAACCATTGACATGGAAAAATGTAGTATATGGTACTATTATTTTGATAAAACATTATACACAAATATAGTACTTTATGTAAGAAGTCTACAAAATTGTGAATGTTCAAATATTTTATATCTATTTTTATAAAGGAAAAAAGTAAACATAATACGAATCTAACCATAGTATAATACATAATTTAACTGAACATTTTTATATATAATAAAATATATGTTTAATTACTGAGTAATGATATAAAAACTACAAAGGTATTTGCAAAGACTATTTGGGTAATTTATTGAAAGTTACTATTAGATATATTCTTCTTTTTAATACCAGTTTAGCTAGTGTAGATAACAAGCAATCAAACATGTATAAAAATATTGTAAAAAATATTGATATGTTCTTCAAGAAACACAAAAAAACAAACATCGAATAAAATATTTGATTAATAAACAGATATTTACATATTTAAGTCGAGCAAAATAATTAAATTTTATGTAACATCATTAATATCAATTTTAAAACTAAAATGTGAAACATATATTTTAAATCTCATTTCATACACGTTATATTCCATATTACAATATCAATTAATTTAATGTAAACAGTGTCTAATTAAAAGCACAAATGAGCTTTCGAGCTAAGTAAAAGTCTCCGGAAGAACATAAACGATGGATTCTTCACGATAATAGCTTTGATGGGTCACCAAACAATATTGACACGTAGTGTCAAATAGTAATCCCTTTTTAGGACAAAAAGGCCACATTTGGCAAAGCATTTGATGAACCGTCCTCAAGAGAATATTTGTGGAGCAACTCCCACCAGAATAATATAAGATGATAATGGAAGAATACATATTTCCAAATGCGATAAAATTTTTTGTAAAAACTTATTATGTAAAATATTGTAATATTTTTGTTAGCATATTGGATAAAATTATAATACTCATTTTAGAAAACAGAGATATGATTTCATATTGTTATATTAGTGCAAAAAATAATCATTTTTAAATAAAATGATGAAGTTTCAACTATTTAAGTCACAAAAATAACAAGCAAATAAGTTTGATAAAATTTACTTTCACAATTTTCTAGAAATGAAGAACAACTTATTAAAAAATATGTTGAATAATATATTTTTCCTAAATCATTAAATCAAAATTATTTCTAATCTAGTTTTCACAATAATTCAATAATATTGTTTTAGAATAAATTATAAAATCAAAATTGGATTAGAATTAATTAGCTGAATATTTTTTCATAAATTAGAAAATCAAAATAAAATAAAATATTTCTTACTTTAAAATTTAAAATATTTCTTAGTTTTACACCAGTAATATTTGTATATATGTAAATAAACATCTTCTAATAATTGTTTATATTAGTTTTGGTTACTAAAAAAAATAACAACTACCAAAATTATCTTTAATATTTGCTTATATATTAAAAGAAATAAAAATATTTCACCACGGGTTAACTGAGAATTTAATCCATCGTTGCTTATATATATTTTTAATTTTTTTTTCTAAATAATTCAAAAACAAATTTGAAACTTACATGTCATAATTTTGCAGTGTATCGTGCGCTTAAATAATGAAGTACTTCGTGTCGCTAGCTGTCATCACTGAATCAACCTCTCGCGTATACTAATCACAGGACATATTGACACAAACTGATAAATGATATAAAAGACCGCTTACAAAGCACTGGATAGTTTGGTGGTATTCCCCCCATTATATATAAAGATGAGCCCCCACCCTCAGCGGCTTCTTCGGTGGACACCATACAACAATACATCGATATATTAGGAGGGGATTAATTTAATTTACATGACGAGAGTGGGGATGTGGAAGCAGGCCATCCTTGCATTTTTTTTTAATAAATCGCCAAACACATGCACAAGTGGCATGGATTTATTCTTTATGCAACTATTTCAGAAATTATTTAAACTGTTATTGTCGCAATAAGTATGTACGAGAACTTTAGGATTTAAAGGCGAGACTTTAAGAGTTTATAATGTAGATAGTACATATTTTAAAACATCCGAGAACCAATATGAATTTTGGTATCAGTCAGAATATTATTATATATTTTTATAATAAACTAATTATTTTTGTATAATTCACGTATAAGCCACGAAAGTAGTTGTTTCAACAAGGATTATTTAGTTTTAAGACATGTTGAAAATTTACTAAAAAGTTAATTTTAAATTAAAATAAAACAAAGAAATCTGCACTTGTTTGCCATTACACATTCAGGGTTCGATGTCAACAAATGCAGTTTCTTCTAAAGTTTCTGGTTCCAAAATGTTTTACAAACTATCATATCATTCTACTATAATTATTATATAGTTTTATAAAATAAGTGATAGAAAGTAGAATTATGTATGAAAATTAGACTGAAAATTAAATTAAAAGATAAAAATACAGACATCCCAATTAATTGCAGGTATGTTCAGTTTAGAATTCTCAATAAAAACTTCGACTGTTCGTATCTTACAAAACTAGCATCATCCCGAAAACATTTTTGTTTCAATTTTCATTTTTGTAATTTGGCGTAATTTGCTTAATTACCAGTCAAATAATGTCAAAGTGAAAATAATAATTTTACAATGACAGTGATAGACTTAGGTTGTTGATAATTATGATAATGTGTTTTAATGTACTAATAATAGTTTATAAAAAATTGATAATTGTAGATTTTTAAATACGTTCTAATAATTTAAAATTAACCAAATAACTTTATTTTTGCATTATCTCTTTGTTTTTCACAGATAAAAAAGGGTAAATTTTTTCAACTAATTATAAATGGTCGCAACCATTCTATATTATTACAATAGTTTCGACAACTTCAGGTAGTCAATATCAAACAGTTATTCATTGAGTAATAGTATTATATTTTACCTATCAATACAAGTATGAAATTAAATACATTTTTCCTTTTGCTGTGTTAAACTTATAAATCAATAATTTAAACTTAATATTTCTTTGGATTTGATATATGTTTAATACAAGTATCTGACCTATAATTGCAGCTGGCGGGGTGGTGAATTGTTTTATTATTTTATCGACAATCGATTTGGAAATATTGTTTTAATTATATGTATTTTAGGGATGAGTTACTATTTCTAACTGGAACATCTAATTGCGTGTCGCCTATTATATTATTATTAATAATAAATACCGCCGGGGGAAGTGGTATTACATTAAATTTTTCAGGTAGGATGTTAATATACAAATTATTTGTATATATTTTATTAAATTGATCAATTTGTGGAGGTAGTACAAAAGTACAAAATATATTTAATTCTACTCTAATTAAAAATCAAAATATAAATTTACCGATGTAGTACATTTATGTTATAATAAATAGCTCTTAGTTAAAATAATTACTCTTCTTACTCAAGCAGGTATTGAATTTTGATATTGTTGGTGTCATAATTATAATGCAATATGTTTTTGTAGTACTGCAATTTATGTATATCAATTTAGTTGACATCATACTTACATATATTTAATATTAGTTGTGTACATTTTCATATTTTGATTAATATGAGTTTTTGTGACATAAGAGCCATATTAGAAAATATTTGTCAAATTTGCTTGCACTGTAGTAGTAATTAAAAAAAAATTGGAATGCTCACAAATTCATAAAAACTAAATATCCAATTAACTTATTTTTTTTCAAGCAGATGAAACACAATTACAATCATGAATAAATTAAAGATGTCTTAAAAGTACAGTGATTGCATAATAATAAGTGTACTAAATTTACCTTTGACCCGACCAGTATGTATTAAAATCAAGTGATGCAAGCCTTGAAAAATTCTCTATTTATTATGTAACCAAAGCAAATTTTGCGTTATAAAGTTATGAATCCTTTTAATTATTAATGTCATGTATGGTTTATTAGAAATCATCTCGATTTCTTATAATAACGAATCCACAATGTAATTATGCGCCTATCCACGCTTATCAGATCTATTTTAACGCACTAAATTTAACCGATTTTGAAAACAAAAATCAAGATATTATTAAATTACAAGAAATAATTTGATTATCATTTGACACCAATTACACATGCCAACAAATTTTGACTTTTGGATAGTTGATTTCGATCTGACATCTCATTTCGTATAAATTTGATTTGAACACATATTGAAACACTTACTATGTTTTTACCACAATTAATTTATTGTAATATGGTTTACATATATACAAAAATCACGACTTAAGTTTAGACCTGTTACAGTCATTATCAAGATATTGTTAAACTACACGACTTGATAATGACTGTAACAGGTCGAAACTTAAGTCGTGATTTTTGTATATATGTAAACCATATTACAATAAATTAATTGTGGTAAAAACATAGTAAGTGTTTCAATATGTGTTTAAATTTGGATTACCACCTAGTAACCGTCACAACCATCATGAATTTAAAATTTGATTTGCTGAATTCAAATCCGAGTGTCATCACATAAGGTTTTTTTTTCAAACTTCGTTTAGCGGATTTTGTTCTGTATTCCAGGGCAGGATTATCTCTTCTTGTTGATCAGCAATAATCAGACATCATTGAAACATTCCACCGACCTTGATACCTACGTTCAATTTCTTTCATGGCTTGGTGGAAACTCTCACTTTGCTCCTCACTCATATAACCAAGATTTTCGGGGAAGTAATCAAGATGCGATAAAAAGTGAACTTTTATGCTCATATTACATCCTAAGTCATGGTATTAACAAATTCTTGATCTTTCGTTAATCTCCTTATTTGAGGACCGATAAAAATTCCTTCGTTTAATTTTGCATCTGAGATAGCTGCAAATTTTCCACAAAGGTATTTGAAACAGTCTCCATCTTTACTTAAAGCTTTAATGTATTGTGTCATTAATCTTAGTTTAATATGTAGTGGAGGTAACAAGATTTTCGTGCAGAAATTTTTTTGATCAGCGAGTTAAATTATCTTTTCTTATCCAATCTTTTTTCTTCCAATGTTGATGTCTATTTCGACTATACGTGTAGTAGTGTTTCAACAGAGATGTAATTTTACATCTTGATCACAAAACAACCACACCCATAGCAAAAAGTATCTCGCTTATGTTGACACAGTCTTGGCATTTTAAACACGAATTTAACTGCAGGTGCAGGTATGCTAACATTAGACCAAATTTAGATAAGCTAAAAGTAATCAAAAATAATATATCATTTACAATTCAAGTAGAGAAGCAGATTTTTTTAATTATTACTACAAGCCCTAAATTCAACAAATGAGATTCCAAAATATACCTAAAAATATTACCATAGATGTAATTATCTTTAACAGTTGGTATCACTTTTATAAAGTAAAATATGCAGTCTTATATATACACAAAACAATCACCCTTTTACTAAATTCAAACGGCAATGAAAATAAAATAATAAATCTAATTAAAACATTAACTACAAATAATGGGCATAAAAAAGTAAATTAAGAAAAAGAAGAACAAAATCTCCTTAATATTTAAAGAGAAAAAAAACTTCTCCAGAACAGAACCATTACTAGCTGATATAAACATACTAGTTAGCATTGTTTATATTCTATTGTGTTTGACTTGGGTTTCCTGCTAAATATATTTATAGGTTTAAAATTTAAGAAAATAACAGAATAGACAGGAGTTAAATATCTTAATACCAGTTTGTTATAACTTACTTTTGTTAGTTCCTTTAGTTGTCAGAGAATCTTTAATTAATGAGCTTAATATCATATATACCCCGCCTAATCACATTTTTACTTAATTTAGAAGACTATCGAAAAGAGTAAATCTAATTAAAACATTAATTATAAATAATGGGTATAGATACTAAAATTCTAAAGAAAAGAAAATTAACCAAAACAGAATCATCACTAATCACACAATTTAACATAATTAGCAAAAAAAAAACAAGAAATATTATATTTCAACAATGCGTATAAATAAAATTAATCTACGGAGAAAATTAGCGAGTAACAAATTACCTGATTCAGATCTGGTGTAAAAATGAGAAGCATGTCAATTAGCATTGTTTAAATATTATATTCAGTTTTTATATTTCTAATTACTTTTTTTGCTAAAACCATTTATAGGAATAAAATCTAATAAATGATCAGTTTTATAACCTACTTTTCCAGGTTCCTTTAATTGTCAGGAAAAAAGTGGTGAGATTGAACTCGTATATAACGTAATAAATATTTTACTTAATTTAAAAGACGGAAAGGAATTAATTTGTAAAAAAGCACTAGTGCTTTAAAAGGCCACTTTTACAGTGAAAAATGATGCAAAAAGCGTCTACTCTCTGTACGATCGTAGATAAAATAATATAAAGATAATATTTACAAATAACACATTATTTATATCGGAGTTAATGTAAAGATTCAGAGCATAACAATTGGCATTGTTTAAATTTTATTTAGTTTGTTTAATTTTCTTGCTAAAACCATTACTAAGCTTCAAGACCAAAATAATAAATTTGACAGAATTTGATAGTGGACATAGGAGTGGGTAGGTGGAGAGCAGAAAGAAGAAGAAATTATGAGAATGTGGGTTTGTCAGAGGGATCGTAAAGAAGTGACTAGAACAAGGGGTGAATGTGGCGGGATGCATGCATGGGAAGGTGAATGAGGTAAAGAGGCAAGAGAAGCAACGATATATGGAGAGTGGATGTAGTGAGGGCCATGGCAGGCACATGAGAGGAGGCTGGAGGATAGTTGCTTCTTAAGAGAGAAGATAGTGACCTTGGCAATGGTGAATTGCGGGAGAAATTGAGAGTGTGTGTTGTGTAAGGACGGGAAGAATATGTGGAGTCATCTGGCAGTGGAATGCAAGGGAGGAGAGGATTGGGTGGGTAGATGTAGAAGCGTGAGATAGTGGATGGGAGATGGGGCGAGGGTAAAGATACCGACGAGACTGGAGCGGGAAGGAGGGAGGAGAAAGGATGAAGAAGACAGAAGTAGCAGAGTATAGTTTTAAGTCATGCATTAGAATAGAGGAAAATGCAAAATAAATTTTGCATATATAGACTGCTCAAAACAATTAGTGAGTCACTAATTTATGCCTTTATAAAATTCAAACGGGAAATTCCAGGCAAATAAAATAAAAGACATTTGACAGACGTTCGATTTAATTGTTTTAATTGATACATAGTGTACTATCAGCATCGCATACTTCCGGAGTATCCAGAATAGCAAGGATGAATTTTGCTCGTGAACATGTCGCATGGCAACTTCGACAATTGAAGTCTGTGATCTTCACGGATTAATCAACGTTCCGTATTACTCGTTGCGATCGCCGAGTACGTTTTTACAGACGCCCAGGAGAACGCTATGTAGCTGCTACTGTCCAGAAAGTTGAAAGATTTGGAGGCGATACAGTTATGGTTTGGAGTGTGATTAATATCGACAGTAGAACCGACCTTATTGTAATTCCAGAAAACTTTAACTTTAATATCTATATTGAAATTATGTTAGGAGAACATGTTGTCCCTGTAGGATATTGAATAGGTCCAAATAATTCTTTTATTAATGCAGGATAACGCAAAACCACATACTGCGCGAATCACTCCAGAGTTCCTACAAGAACTGGAAATTCAAACAATGGTGTGGCCTGCGTTAAGTTTTGATTTAAATCCCAAAGAGCATATTTGGGATATGCTCCACAGTTGTGTTCATGGTCGCTTGCATCCTCTTCAGACCATTCAGCAGCTAACGGCGGCGCTTATTTTAGAATGGTACTCTATACCACAAAAAGATCTTCACAGACTTTTGCGAATCATGCCAAGGCGGTGTAGTGCCGTTATTCGTGCTATGGGAGCACATACCTATTATTAAGTTACCACTTTATGTACAAAAGTTTACATTAAGAATTTATTTAAATTCGTTTTGCACTTTGGTTTTTGTTTGAATTTTATTTAAAAGATAGAGTAAAGATAATTGCTAAGATAAGGAGCAAAATTAACTTAAAGTTCGTTTAGTTGTCATTAAATTAATGAATAACGTATAGATTCGATTTTCACAATATTATTTTTTTAATATTTTGAATTATATATAATTAGGTAATATAGTAAGTTAGATAATAGGTATCAATAAAATACGGAAAAACATCTCTTTGGAGTGAGAGGAGAAATTATTTAATAACATCGGTAGAACCACGCAGAATAGACGAATTATTAAACCTACCAACACACAGAAGAAACTATACAAAACACTTATGAACAGCTATTTCTCTAGCCTTAACAGAAATATATAATTATACCAATGATATACAAGGTTTAAGCAACACTAAAACCATGAATGCAGTTAATATTTACAATCTGTGTTACTTCTGAATATTAAATGAAAAAGAAAATTTCTATTGAATATATAATTTTTTGTAAATGTAATTCCAAATCGAGCCAGTGCTGTCTATAGATAATTTTGAGTTTTCATATATTTTTACAATAGCATAATTTATCAAATAATAATTTGTATTTTTATTTATCAACATAATTTTATTCTAAGAATCAAGGCATAATAGCAATTTACTGATACAAAACGTTTACTTTTTCAATGATATATACATTATAAGAGATTTGTTCTTATATTTTCCTAATCTAAGATAGTTGCCTTCTATATTTCAAGAACGAATGATCCAGGTACAGCCATGTGATGACCAACATTCATAATGTAAAGTTCGACATTTTGTAAGTAGAGTTACTCAAAATGTTTTGATGATCATTAGTCATTTGAGTTATTTACGTTCCAAAAATGAAATTAAGTTTGTATCATTTCGTTGAATTATTTTTTACATCATTCGACGTGGATTTTCTCAACAGTGCATTGAATTAATCCTATTTCAAATTTGGCGACGAAGGATTATGTCAGTAGTTTGCTTAGTAATGAATTTCCTATACAAATCGGTTGTAGTTCTAGAAATTGATAAGGTGAGTCAACTGATATTGCAAGATCATCATGTGACGTCATCGTAATATTGAGGAATCCTTGGACATTAGTGGGATTTTAATGAAAAAAATGCTTATAACAGGCAGTTAACTGTATGACTTTTAGTTTTTCAAGATAAGCTGAATAAGCCGAAGTCGAAGAAAATTTAATTTGACAGAAGTCTTCGGAAAATAAAGGTAATCAACCGCCGTAGTCACAGCATCCTCCAAGAAGGCTTTCGCACATCGGTTCAAACAAGATACATTCTGAGAGCTTAAAAAGTTAAATTAAAGAATTATCCGACGTACAGCTCTATAATGGCACCCAATTACATTATAAGTGAGTTGTTATTATATTTTTGTAACATACGATAGTTGTGTTCTATATCTCGAGAATGAACGGCCAAGGTTCAGCCATATAATAAACAACGATCCTAACCTAAAGTTTGACTTTTTTGGAGTAGAGTTACTGAGAATATTTTGATGTCCAGATGCCATTTGTGTTGTTTACAGTAATGTGATTAATTCCAAGCCAAAGAAATGGAGTTAAGTCATAAACATTTTCATTTTTATATCTTTCGATGTGAAATATTTTAACAACAGTGCATCGATGAAATTGATTATCTTTTGAATTTGGCAACTAGGCACAATAAAAAATCACTAAATATCGTTGATATACGGAATTCAATAATTTTTGTAGTTTTCTTAGTGAAGAATATCGTAATAGTCGTCTAAAACCAGTTGTAGGTTTACAAAATATTGATGGTGTGAGTAAAATGTTATTGCAAGATGCATTAGTGAGATTTGGATGATGAAATGCTCAAGAAATATAATTGTGATGCTTTGAAACACATCTGAGATATTATAACAGGTGACGTCTCATAGATACATGCGAATAAGCCTGAAAGTAAATAGCAGTTGATTGTATAAGCCTTTCGGGATAAGTTAAATCGAAGCTAAGTTAGCAAATTGTAACTGTACTACTGGTGCATTATCGAACGGTCAATTCTAATTGGTAAATAAATACTTATTTGTCAGAAGTCAAACAAGACATTTTGAAAACTCAAAAAGTCGAATTGATGGGTCATTCCCCGCACCAAAGTTTTTCGATTCCTGAAGGAGTGGTTGATGCGTTCAAAATACATTATTTTGGACGTGGAAAAAGTGCTTCGAAAATTGGTTCAAGCACATTCAAAAGTTGATTGATTAAAATAGGTTTATTTGTGGATAGAAATATTAAAATTATATTTTGTCATTTCTGAGGAATATCACAATATAGTTAATTAATAAAAAAATATACTTCTGATTACATTGGTCACTAGTTTTTAAATACTACCTACATTTAAATTATTTATTAATTGAAATTATTATTTTTTTAATATTTAAAATGCGGTTGCGAGTGAAATTCTGCTTCTATGTCTTTAACTGCGCTATGCTGATGAGATCCAAAATAAATCGAAACCGATTCATTGTTGTTATTGACAGGAAAACAATAACACACACAATCATTTTTGCTTGAACTAAAACTATAATAAAGTAAATATCGTAAGTAACGTTATATGTTACATAATAACTTGTGATTTTACAACATAAAGAATTTCTTAATTTTTGTCTTTAATTGGCTAGTACTACTACTTCACAATTACTTGATGTCATTTTTTGAAATGTTACATAAAATGAAATCTTACTGTAAGTATTCAATTATTTTTAAAATATTGTATTAATATCAATCATCAGAATATAAAAATTGAATTTAGATCGATAAAAAAATTAGAAATATATATTAGGCATATATTTAATAGGCAAAGTTACTTAAACTATGTGCATAACATTTAATAATTATGCTTAGAAAATAAGTAAAAACAAACTGGTAGGTTTTATTAATTCATAGATATTTTGTCAATCGATTTATTAAAGAATGGAGGAATATCATAATTGGTTTAGAAAATGATCATCCGTTGTACATATATATTTTATAATTAAACACTATCTATATCTATGGTAAAATTATAGGACGAGCTTAATACCAGTTTATAAGAATTTCAAATTAATTTTCCTAAATAATAAATAAACCGTTCGTCATCCCCGTTTAGTCAAATGGGGTGTAATTTTCTCCAGGTAACCGAAACGACGAAAACGGAAGTACGAGATTGATCACGGAAGTTGTGCCGTCGATGGCGTGGACGTGCGCAAGGTGTAACTTACAAGTATGGGGCTACGGGGCTGAGGGGTTCGAGGAGCAGAAGGAAGCAGTACCAGTGCGACACGGGTTCGAATACGCTGATAGGATTACACCTAGCGAAACCTCTAAAATGTTAGCATGTAGATATTTTACCTATGACACAGTGGGGCGCATATTTTACAAAAATTTACCACATAAAAATATCATTGTAATTTTATGTAATGCAATAATTTATTAGGACATATTGATTGTTCAGTACTGTATAATATTATATCCAGTATAATTAAATAAAAGTTACAACAAATACAAATATGTCGAGTATTTTTCTTATAATAATATCTTATATCAATTGCGCCAATATCTAAGATTAAATGAACGTATTATCAAATTAAATAAATATCTATTTAATTTGAAAAAAACTGTAGGATTTTAGAAGATGTGTTTTATGAAAATTGAAAATTAATAGAAATTTTATTTATTTCTTTTTTCACTTTAAATCACTGATGTAATCTTATATTAATTAATTATTTAAATCAATAAAACGCGGATGTTTTAAGTGTTTTGCTTTATTATGTAAAGGCACTACTACAATTGTTTCACCACACCGTGGCTTTATTATTACTCATCAGCCGGATGAAGCCACGGTTTGATGAAACAATTGTAGCAGTAATAAAGCAAACTCTTAAAATATTTGTATTTTATACATTCAAATGCATGAGTTTGGCCAAGAAACAGCCTCATCAATTCTATAATAATAATGTATAATAATTATCGTCACTTTTTAAAATGTTAAATTTAATGTTCATTTTGATATTCTGTACAAAATACTATTCTTCAACCTTTAAAATGAAGGCTGTTCAAGAAGATGTTTAGTTGTCTATATGTATTTGTATCATCTTCATTATTCTTGTCTTGAATTTAAAATATGAATTCAAATAGGTTCACATAAAATATAATGTTACATTTTAATGATGCATGAGAAAATTTAAGTTTTCAACATTATTCATAAACTGATTATTCAATAATAATATATTTTCGTTAATACCTTGACTTATATTAGTTATAAATGAAAAATTACAAAGCTTGTTGCTTTACAATATATGTTCGGTGTACATGAAGCCCTTTATTTTAAATATTTTAGGTAAATGCTAATGTTAAATATACATTATAATTATTTACTTAATTAAAAATGATTCAATAAAGTTCTATATTATAATTATAAAAATATATATAGGGATAATTTGTTTAAGATATATATGGAGATTGAAAACTATTTTTCGGGGTGTAAACGTTTTTCTAAAAATGAGTTTGTTTCTTTTTAAATGGCGGTGTTAATGCTGATGATCCTCCGTAGGTCCAGGAGATGATTGGGTCTAAAATCTAGAACCCGTCACAGGCAGAAATTGATACAAATAACACAACTTCTGGCCTGTGGCTTGGCTAGACATAAAGACCGCAAAATAGCTGCAAAGCATATAATAATAGAAATTAAAGATTATAAAGAACTTTCGTGGCATATTTAATAAAATTGATTTTTTTTATGAAAGCAAATGCATATAAAACATAGTTAATTTATTGTATATATTTTAAATAATATGTATAATAAATATAGATAACAAAACAATAGACAGCCTGGAAGCACTTTCAAAAATACTACTAAGTATTAAAAATCACAACACCACTCTAAAATCAACAGATCAAGAAAAAATCCTTGGATAATTGAAGAAGTAATAAAATATATAGACGCGAGAAATAAAATGTCAAAGAAGTACTATTTGCAACCAAATAACTTCATTATGAAAGAAAACTACAATAAACAAAAAAGATTAATAAATGAAACACACCAAAACAATATATTGTACAAATCAGTTTAATAAAAATACAACTGACCCTAAAAAAATATGGAACCAACAAAAAAACAACACTAAAACACTAAAACAGAACATAAAAGAAATTATTAAAGAAGATGAAACAACAATTGAACAATATAAAGACATAGCAAACGAAATAAATACCTATAGTCTGTTCGTTGGATCTTTCGTCGTACGTCACAAATTATCGCTTCGAGAAACGACGCAAAAACATTCAGTCTGATAAAGTAAACCAAATGCGCTAGAAAAAGAACGCACTGTAAAACTTTCGTCGTTTTTTGAAGCGATAGTTTGTGACGTACGACGAAAGATCCAACGAACAGACTATACATACTTCGCTTATACGAGGCCAAACACTAGCAAAAAACAATTTTAAAAAATTCTCCGAATTAACAAATGAAACAATCATCACAAATACAGACGAAAAATAGAAAACATTATATTTAATCCATCAACTGAAAATGAAATCAAAACAATTATAAAAAATCTCGAAAACAACTCAGCCCCCAGATTTGATAAAGTCACAAACAAAATATTAAAAGAAAATAGTACAAAATTGACTCCCGTATTAACAAACATAATAAATCAAATATTGGAAATTGGAACATACCCAAATTACATAAAACCTCAATAATAAAATCAATATATAAAAAAGCAGATAGTACCTAAAATCTTAGAAAAAGTAATACACAACAGAATAATCGATTACCTAAACAAATACAATATCAATAAACAGGAATATGCATTTCAAAAACTAACAGGCACAACATCATCTGCTCGCGAATTTATTAATGACATCAAAAGGAAATTAGAAAAAAAAGAACCGACTGTAGGCATTTTTGACGATGTGATAAAAGCATTCGATACCATCTCAAAAGAAAAGCTAATAGAAACATTGAAGGAATAGGGGAAAAGGACAAAGCACTAAACTTACTGAAAACCTACATACTAAAAAGAAAACAAATTACACGAATTAACAATACAAACAGTAAGACTATAGAAGCAGAATACGGAATTCCTCAGGGAGGCATCCTACTACCGATTTTGTACATATTGTACACAAACGATATATTTCAAATAAATCTAAATTATAAATTTACGCGAATGATACATGCAATATTCAGCGAAAAACCCACAACTGCAAGACCAATTAAATGCAAACAAGATGTAATTAGAAACATGGTACATAAAAAATACTCTCATAATAAACGAACACAAAACGAAGTATAGACATTTCAATAAAAAAAACGACTCTAACCTTGAAATAAGTATAAAAAATACAAAAATAAATAAAACCAAATCAATTACATATCTGGGATTGAACATACAAAACAATTTAAAACATATTCAAAAAAATAATTGTAAACCAATAAAAAAATCAACACATATTTAACAAACTGGAGAAGAAAAAAACTGTACAATACCTATTTGTTGCGAGAAACACACACCCAATATCTATTTGGGGAAATACAACCCAGAAAAAACCTACAACGTCTGCAAAAACAAACAACTAAAAATACTTTATAAACTAAATAAAAGAACACTAGCTGAAGAAGTATACAAGCAAATAAATGAATTAAATATTAAAAAAACCTAATCACACTAAATTACGTATTACTCATATACAAAATAAAACACAGATAAGTAAAAATAAAAATAAAATTCTAAATAAACAAATATACAACCATAAAACAAGAAGAAAATTCAAGCTAAGAACTGAGAGATACAGGACACCAATACATTCACAAAACTTAACCACAACAGTAATAAATTAATACAATGCACTACCAACATATATTAAAAAATTAAACTTGAAAATACCATTTAAACTAAAACCTAAAAATCTAAAATCTATAATATATCCTTAAAAATATATTTTAGAATCTCGTTAATCTAGGAACAAACAAACCGATACAATTAAACTATTTTATTGCGTATTTATATATAAAGTAGTTATAATACACACAAAGCATTCTAAAAATTATCAATATTAAAAACATTCGGTGGAAATCAAAACTAAGATAAATTCGAGGACCAAATATCTTAGAAACCTATTGTTTGACACTTGTTCGTATCCTTTGTCCCAATTCCAGTAATCCAACCAACCATAATATTCAAGTTAGAGAGCTAACATCCCTTCGTAAATTAACTCACAATCCTTTACATACTCCATCTGACCAACTCTTTTTTATGAATACTTCCTTAGTTAGTTCCATCAAAGAACGTTTCCGATACCTAACTGAAAAATTCGCTAAAATCCTTTCAGCCCCACATAGAATACTGTTTTTCTAGGAACCTCACTGTAAGCTCTAAATATAAAAAAAAAACAGATTTTACCATATATGATTTAATTTCGCCGTCATTAACGACGGACAAAACTTGGTAGAAATATCTCTTATCGACAACCTTTTGGCAAATTATTTAAGTGAAAGTTTTGGATAAATTTGCCAATAAATATGTATATTATTATTATTAACAATAATATTCTTCACAAATTATATGACATATTGACACTTTTTAAAATGTAAACAGAAAAAATTGACCAATATTTAAAGAAATCAATCGGGATATATTGAAAAAATGATTAAACATGTATTTATAAAATACCTTTACGTAGGAATATTTACTAAAATGGTAAGAATTAATTTGAAATAAAATAATATCCGAGAAGAGGAAGTACATGATGCTAATTGCCATTATATAGTGTTGACGAAGAAGAAGTAGCGGTAAAGCTAATATTAATCAATAAATCTTGGTAAGGATAAGTATTTGGATATTAGTGCAAATAATAACAAACTAGGTCGTAGTCATCTAAGACTTATTTAAGATTACAATAATAAAATATATTTGAATCTAAGTGAAGTCATGTTGGATCTGGGGAATCGAAAATTTTACGTAATCGTTTTAATTAAAATTAAAGTAAAGAAATCAATTACTACTTAACAGAAAAAAATAGCATAATTTTAATATCACATTATACATATCATATAACTTTAACAATCAAATTTACTATTTAATCCTATTACAACAATAATTTCTAATAAGTGGTAAGTGGCTTTTGATGCTATCTTTTACAATGCCTAGGGTGCAAAGATGCGCAATTTTTCATCAACTTTTTGAGTTGGATACTTGGACTTAGAGGCTGGACTTTCTTTTCGAGAAATTAGGGACAGGGCGCACAGAAGTGTATATATTATAGTAAGATGTTGTCGGGTATGGGATCAAGTGGGTCGAATACGAAGAGCTAGAGGTACAGGATCGGCGTTTGAGACTGTTGGCTTTAAGTGACCATTTCTCCACCACCAGATCCATTGCAAACCAGTGGTATGAAGAGCATGGAAGACCGATTGGAATGCGAACAGTTTACCGCCGGATTCGCACTTTTTGGCCTACGTCACCTCTAATTTTACATCGACAGCGTTACCGCATCTCCTACCCTGTCTTCAGATATTGCCAAATCCAACTTTACAGCAGAATAATGCTCGCCCACGCATTGTAAGAGCCACAATGAACTTCTTTGAGCACGCTGAAATCAATTTGTTGCCCTGGCCACCGAGGTCACTGGATTTATCTTCAATTGAGCATGTGTGGAATATCATGGGCCGAAAACTCCTTAATTTGCACTTCGAAATGTGTTAGTAATTGCTTAGAATGAGAGACTACAAAAGGGCATCAATCACCTAATTAGATGCAAACCTAGGCGCCTTAGAAAGTGTATAGCTCACAGTGGTGAATCGACACATTGTTAATGTTTCTTTCATGAAGATCGTTGTACAAAATATAAAAATAAAATGAATTATACTTGATCTACTGATTTCTATGTCATTTAGTATAAGACATCACTCAATAGGTCTCCGATCTAACTAAGAAAAACAAATTACTTTTTAGAAATTTCACTTTATTCATCAACATACTCTCCTTCAAGATTGATACATTTATTTCAACCCTCCTTTAGCTTTTCGATGCCCTTTATGTGAAACGATTTGTCTTTGCTCTCAAAATTAGCTTCAGTTTCTGCAATTTGACCCAAATTTCTTTCCCTGGTGCATCATTTTCATGACTGCAAAAAGCCAGTAGGCGCTGAGGGCTAAATCTAAACAGTACGGTGGGTGGGAAAGCAACTCAAAGCGTAATTCAACCAATTTAATCATTGTTTTCATTGAGTTGTGACTCTGGGCATTGTCCTAAAATTCACTATCGATAGTTTTCCCTTTCTCAAGATAGTCGATGAACAAAATTCCATGCGCGACCTAAAATACGATGCCATAATCTTTCCAGCCGATTTTTGAGTTTTTGGTCACTTTAGACGACTTTCACCGGCTGCTGTCCACTCAACGATTCAGGCATGTAATTTTGACACCTGCTGTTTCTAGATTAGTACTACCCGGAAATACACATGGGTCTGTCAACAGTGTTTCCATATATGTGTCAGACCGTGGACTTCTACGGCTATATAATAATATAGCCATATAATTGTTTATTCGATTCTGGTGTGAATATATTGTCTACATATTATCAATTAATTCTGAGGATTACTTTGTGACCAGTAGTGTCAGTTGTGTCGATTAACTGTATTGTTAAATATTTATTACGCAACTTCATCTGAAAACAATATTATTGTCATGATTGCAAATACCCAATTGTTTCACAAAATTCTAAAAGTCTATCGAAGCCATTTTCGAAAAGTTCTTGAAGAAAGCGAATTTTGTATGGACATTATTTTTCTCACCTTAATATCCTTACTGAACGACGGCTAATTTCGTATGTATTTGCGAGTGGATAAATGATGGTTTTATTCTAAAGATATAGCAATATTTTAAGATACATCTTAATTTATTGCACTGTTCCACTTGTGTCATACCTTTTTGTTACCAACAACTGTGATATCCGTTGATTTCAACAATGTTAAAAAGAGCACGGATTATTGTTGCATTCCTTTCCTTTCCTCATACTTAATCATCATTAATATTTTTGCTATTTCTCTTTCTTTCCTTGGCCATTTTTAAATACCAATTTAAATACTACTTACTTATTTTCATCTATTTATTTATTTAATCTTTATCTATCATGCATTACATAAAAGAATATATAATTATGCTAATAATGTAAGATAATAATATATACAAAAAAATGCATGTAGAAGGGCGGAGTTCACTCTTATGAGTGATCTTCCACTTGGACCCGCTGATCCTCTTTATTTACAAACAAACGAATGTGCGAAGAATAAATAAAATTTAATACTTTTATAGGTACAATACAACGGTTATTTAGAATGACAATTTCAATGCAATTAACTACTCAGTAAAGTTTCTCCCGAGATACTTATCAAAGTTAAATGGTGACAACTCAATAAGCAACTCTTTTATAGCTAGTTTAAAAAGAGAATAAAGGCACATTTCTTAATTTTGAGTTTAACTTATTAAAAAATTTAGGACCATAATAATTTTCCGCTGTTTGTGATTTCGTGAGTCTAGTTTGGACTATTATTGTTTCTTAAAAAGTGATTGATATTATTTCGCCTCTCATAGTTATTTTTGTTTTTTTTTCTAACGTGACACAGACATTCATAAATATACATTGCTGGCAAAATTAAAATACCGTGTTTATGGCGTGTGGCCGAATGACCCCAAATGAGAATACCACATGTGAGGTGGCTGTGGCATAAACCATAGTATGCTTTTATTAGCGTTTGGGGAGACACACTTCTTGATAGATTACGAAGACAAAATATTTGTCACCTTATTTGCTACCACACTACCGCAACCGTCCCATTTTAGACTAGGATCTAGGTTGAATCCTAGAAATTTTGTTGAGTTTGAAAATGATTCATTGTGTAGTTTAAGGGTAAACGTAATATCCACAGATTTTGCATTATTCATAATTAGTTTGTTGCTAGTAAACCAATTTTTAGCAGCAATTATTGTTTCATTGTGGAGTACTCTCACATTTTCAAGCTTTTCGGAGGTACTGACGAGCAAATAGAATACTTCGGCAAGTTGTGTGCATTGGGAAATCAATAATAGATTAGGAATAAGATTGTGGCAAACCATGCTTATTATGGAGGTATTTTGATTCCATATAGCCAAAACAAACTTACTTGAGGCTTGAGAGCTTAAGAGGTTTCAGCTATAAGTGTTAAAACTATAACACTCTAGTTTCTTAAGCAGTGAGAAATGTGAAACACAATAGAATGCCTTGCTAAGATCTAAGAAAGTGACCATCCTCAAAGCATTCGATTGCTTGTGTCACAAAAGATTGCACAGCTGCAGTTATCGATGAGTTCTTACGGAAACCAAATTGACCCGGGGATAACTATTTATTGCATCTAAAAACTGTGTGATTTGATATTTCATTATAATTCCAATAATTTTTGATACAATAGGTAAAATTGATATCAAATTTGACCACTACCGTCACTGCTACAATGATTTTCATGATATACCAAATATCCTTTTTTCTTTGTTAGTGAATTTTTTGTTAATCAGTTGGCATTGAAATAGAATATATTTTTTGGATAAATTGGAAGTTTAAAATTGTTCAAAATATTTATAATCAAGACACAATTTACAGTATTATCTATCTTCCAAATTTTATTTCAATATCCCCAATAATTTCAGGGTTATTTACTTAGGTCTAAATATTTGCTCATCACTGTACACAGTTATTAAAATAGTATAAATATGCAATGAATTAAAAATATACTTAAAATTTTCACTATTAACAAAGTATATTATATATAAGTAATTTATTTATGCAATAGTATTGTTAATATATATTAATATTAGAAGTTGTTTTCAAAAATTATATTTAACGTTTAATTTTGTTTATATATTCGTGTTTAAAACAATAGATACACAATTTACTGGTCGTTGAAAAATAATAATAGTATATTTCTGTTTTTAATATATTTTGTCTTATAAAACGCCAGTTTTATGCAAAACGTAAATGTTACGCCACTGCATTTACCTATGGCAGGTATACAGAGATTATGTTAAATTGGATTAGTTTGCAGTCGTCGCGTGGCCATCAGGGGATACAAAATTCAATAAATTACAGGACAGGATATCAATTTACCTCTTTTTACGTAACGCTAACCATGGGAAGGAACAAGGGCCCACGCAGGTTGGCGATGGCGGACGTCAGTCCTGAAAATAGAGAGAATAACAAATTTAAAATAAAGTAGTAATCAATCATTAACAAAGAGATATTTTTTTCTATTATTAATCAAAATAGACTTTGAAATATATTTAAAAGATTGAATTAAATATTGTTAAAATATATTTATATTAGTACATGTATAACAAATATTATTTCAGAAAATAATTATGTTCGTCAAGCGTGCAAAATATTATATTATATAAATCTGTTTGAGTACTATAAAAAATAAAGCCCTAAAATATTGCCTTGTCGAATACCCATGTTCATGGAAATTTTATAGTTAATAACACCTCTTTTAAAACAGTGATTTAGCAATGCTAAATTGGAAATTTAAGGAAAAATGCTAGTAGAAAAAGAGGTGTTAATTATTTCACACAATGGTTTTGCTAAATACGTTTATTTGTCCTTCCTATTACTTTATTATCGTCAATAGGATATAACAGAAATAAAGCTGGATTCGGATAATACTAAATTTGTTGATTAACTAAAATATTGAAAATTCTATCAGTAATAATTACTTTTAACAGCTCACCAGATTGATCAGCGCGATATTGTAATGATGTATACGTTGGAAGGATAAAACCCTATGTATTATTTCCATTAATATCATATCATTTATTACATGCCACATAAGTAAGAAGAATAATTATTTAAATCATTGCAGCAATTATTACTTGAATTTCGCAGCAAATTGATCTTAATCTCGTTGCTTCCTATAACTTCCAACCAATCTAAAATATATTTGCAATGAGTATATTTATTCTTTATTTGCTTAATGGAAACTTAATATTAACAAAAATTGATGGAAAGTGGAATTTTATCAGATACTAAATAAAACTGTACTTTTTAATATCACACATTCAGACTGAATAAATCCCGCACAATTTTATTTATTATCTGATAAAGTTCCTGATTCAAGATGTACCCCAAATTTATGGATTCAAGCATTCAACAAATTAATGGAAACTGTTTATTTTTAGGATAAAGTAATTTTGCATTAAAAAAATACTTACAAGCGCTTTAGTTTATTTAATAATAATTATTAACGAAATTGATAATAGAAATATTTATATCACCTGCAATACAGGCTAAAATTGTTTTTAAAATGTTAAAATATCTTAGTTTCCGGATTGAAAAACTGAAAAATTTTAACATTTCTTTAGGCTTTTTGGTGATAATTAAATTATTTATCTATATGCAGTATAAAAACAAAATATATTACATTTAAAATATAAATAAATTAGTGTCCAATTAGAGATTGTATTTTGATCTTATTTATTTTAAAAATAATATATTCACAGTGTACTAGCCATTTATCATCTAATACTTAAATGCATTTTTTTGTATACACATATGCTTATAAATGAACTTATTAGATAAGATAATTGCTTTTTGTTGCTTTGAAAATACATCCCAATCATTTTAATTCTAGAATCGTCCATTCCTTTCAACCGCCTCCGCCATCTACCGGCGTTTATTACTGAAACATCTGAGTAAAACACAGTTTGGCACTTTTTTCACTTATTTAAATACTCATATCAACATTTTCACGTACTCAAACAACCCAATTAATACTGAAAAATCTCCTAAATTTTATACCCGAAAATTATTTTTCATTTTGAAATCATCTTAATAATCATTGACTGTATATTAACACAGTTTTCTAAATTTTGATTGAATTCAATTTAAAATACAGTTTTTATTTTTGCAATCAGCATTATTTATATTTAAGTTGAGTAAATTACTCAGAATTTAATTCTCTATTCTGTTTTGTGTGGAATTTTTAAACATATACCCGGGGATTGCTTCGTTTTAGTAGAAAATTAGTGCGTGCGCGTTCGTTCCCCTCAACAAAGTTCGCCCCATTGAAATCCCGACTCTGCCGACGTCATAGTTTCCCGGTTGACGTCACGGGTGGCGCGATGCTGGGCGGGGGAAACGTCAATAATTCTGCCCCTACATTTTGCCCGTTCGGGGTGAGGTAGGAGCTGGCTTCATCGACCCTCGAACAGAGGTCAGCACCGGGACTGTTCCGCATTAAGGGGCTGCGCGGGAAATCGTAAGATTCCCAGCTGGAAAAATAGATGGCAACGATGGTACTATCTTCTAAAGGGTTTAAATTGATCTTTTGTTACATTTGAACAAGACCATTAAATATAAATATAAATAAAATATCTAAATAGGTGCTATTTAAATAAATAATATTTTGAAATTCTTAAACATAAGGTTGTTTCCCCTGTCAAGACCCACCACGAAACTACAAACCAGTTTCGACCTATTTGGATCTCATCCGTGCAGCACAGTTGAAGACGTGGAAATGAAATGTTACTATGGAGGTTAAAAAGCTCCAGTCTGTTAAGGATCGATACGTTATTAAAATAAGTTCTTTATAAACATTCTTTTCTTTTAAAAACTTTTAAAAAAGTAAAACAATTTGAGATGGCTTATAATTTATATAAAATGCATCTCAAATTATGATTACTACTTAAACGTTAAATCAATTTATACCAATAATATAAATAATATCACACATGAATACGTTAACCATTTAATGTTTTCTCCTGAAAATGATCGTTTAAATGTTAATATAAGATGAGTTACAATATGAACTACGCAGATGGTAATTGTGATTCAATAAGAAAACTAGGGAACGAATTTATAATGATTCTGAGATCCTGAGAGAAATTTGCAATAAAATAGTAACTCGAAGATGCAATTGAAGTATTTCTATTTTGTATAGTAAGGCGAATTTAGATTCAAATGTAGAATTAGTGTTAAAAACCCTTGACGTGATTCTTTTAGAACCTAACTTTTGTGAAGAAATGATTCCAACTGTATCTAGTCCTTCAGGCATCAATGGGCCAATTATTCACGCCTGTGTTTTACTGATAATAGTTTAAGTGTAACTATTTTCTTGTATGGCAAATATGATCTTTTCCATTCTGTTATTAAATTATGTACTGCTGCGTTATGATTCAGGGCTAGTAGAAACTTAGTTTATAATTGGAATAAATTGAGAAATTACTGAAAAAAATCTTATCTTGTAACGATAAATATTGGCAACAAATTAAGTCTTGAACGAACAGAAAGCAATAATTCATCCTTATGTATGTATTTCTTCTAAAGAACATTTTGGCATATGCATTATCTTAGTTTACTTGCTTACAACTTAACCACCATTTTTAGACTTCTGTAAAAAAACTACAGGTTTCGGGACATTTTATCAATGCTTTTAGAGCTCCTTTAAGAAACTCTTTATAATATTTTTACGTCTATATGGACGACATTATTAGTAACTTTATCACTTTATTCGGGTGTTGGGTGAAAATTATTCATACGATTAAAAAATAGGTTAGTGAGAATAAATGCGTATTTTGCAAATCTGGGTTAAAATATGTAGGTTACATAGTAAATCGTGATGGTGTTTAATTGATATAGATAAAGTTAAAAGGAAATGTTTGTCTAATATCTAATCAAACTGAAGCTGGATGACTTTTGAGTATATGCGATTTGTCACAGACTTTGCGACATTCATTACTGCATTAATTACTATATTACACAAGCACATTTTTTTTTGACTGATAATACTATCCTAGGTAATACTGCGTAAAATTTAAATGTTAGTTAATTTGGAAAATTCTTAGATACTATGACTTCTACCCATATCACATATATAATGCGTTGGGGTACTATTTCTTGCTGATTTTCTTAAACGTATTGCATTCGGTCAATGGATTTTACTTTTTGATTTATTCAAGTCCCTCAACTACTATCGCTGATCCTTTTTACCGACGAAGCGAAGAAATATAATAAGGAATTTTCATAAAAACCATATGTGGGCTGAAAAGAAACCACATGCGATTAGAATTGTAGATGACTGGCTAATTGGACCGGTGTTTCTACCAGGAAGACTTAGTGGCGAGGTGTATCGGAACTGTCTAGAACCATTAGCAACCAAAAAAACATTGTGGTTTATCGTATTTTAGTGCGGTTATTCGTTTTGTGGATTGTTTTTATGGAGCCATCTAAAGTCATTAGTTTACACTAAACCAGTGCACAAAATGGAAGACTCTAAAAATTGCTGGGTTTAACACAATAGGAAACGACACTCGTTTTTTTGAGAGTTAGGCAGACAAAAAAAAGAAAATTTTATTAATTGATTTTAGCTGGAGGTGATATTAGAGAAGTTAACTTTTTATTTTCAGTTGCCTGGTACCTGGTTAGGTCTTCGAAGACCACTTTCAAAGTTCATACTTTTTTAAACAATTCTGTGTTTAGTCAAGCCAATTGTTTGTCACGGTGTTCCAAAATGGAAGTAAAAAAGAGAAAATTTGATCAAAAAGCAATGGTTCCAATGGTTATATTCTAGATATATAGACGTAAAAGATGATGCATGATGCCAAGAAGTCCATAATGAGCCCTGGGGCAGAGCATATCAGATCGTGATGGGAAAGTTTGGGAAACTAACACCGGCGATGGAAAAATACGCCGAGGACATGAAATTTATTGTCGACACGCTCTTCCCAACTCACCCAGAACTAGAGTACCAATCGGATACCGGGCTTATACAGAACTCTCCGCTATTCACCCAGGATGAAATAGAGGTCGCAGCAGGATCGCTTAAAATGGCAAAGCTCCCGAACCTGATGGTATACTAGCCGAAGTCATCAAGACGGTCGCAGCAAAACAACCGCAACTGTTCCTGAAACTGTTCAACTCTTGTCTGCAACAGGGACTGTTTACAACTAGCTGGAAAAATGCACGACTGGTTCTGATTGATAAAAAGAAAGGAGAGCCTAACTCTCCATGATCATCCAGACCGCTATACATACTGGACATGATGGGGAAACTGAATGAGAAGCTGTTGAGGACCCGTCTCACGCAGGCCATTCAAAATGCCGGAGACCTGTCAGACAGACAACACGGGTTTAGAAAAGGAAGATGCACCATAGGAGCCGTGGAAGAAGTTGTTAAAGCGGTGTACGACTCCAGAAAAATATGTCACGGAGCGAGACCACGCTCGATGTTAAGAACGCCTTTAATTGAGCCTGATGGAAGGACATGCTACACGCCCTAGAAAATAAATTCAGAGTCCCTGGCTACCTGCTACGGACACTAAGAGACTACCAAAAGACCGTTATATGACGTACTCAACGATACAAGGTGAGAAAACGAAGAAGATCACAGCTGGAGCATTCCAAGGATCGATACTAGGACCGGATCTCTGGAACGTGGCATACGACGGACTGCTGGGCGAGGAGCTTCCTGAGGGAAAGTTTCTGGTTGGATACGTAGATGACGTAGCAGTAGTCTTAGTGGAACGTACAACAGAGCTCCTTCAGACGAGACTCAACCAGGTCATGCGCAAAGTGCAATCGTGGATGGGGCAGCACGGACTCGGACTTAGAACTCAGAAGACGGAGATGGTGTTACTTACAAGAAAGGAGATCAATACCATAATCCCCGTTGACGTACAAGGCGAAGAAATATGGACAAAGGACGCAGTGAAGTATCTAGGCGTAACTCTGGACCGAAAACTCACCTTCCGGGACCATATAAAGCAAGCGGCAGACAAGGCATCGGCAAGAGTGGCCGCTCTTAGTCGAGTAATGCCTAACTTGAGATGACCGAAACCCGCGAAGCGCGGGCTCCTAATACTCACGGCACAATCGATTATGCTTCACGGGGCAGAGCTATGGGGAAACGAGATGGACGTGGAAAGAAAGCGGATACAGATAGCACAGGTCCAGCGAGCAGGCGCACTAAGGATCGCCTGTGCCTATCGCACAGTTTCAGAGGTCGCAATCATGGGGATAGCAGGAACAATCCCAATAGACCTACTAGCCAAAGAAAGACGAACGAAGTACGGCACAGCAAAAGAACTCGGAACAAAACAGGCCAAAGCTGACGCTTTAAATGCCGAGAGCGGGCCTTTTTTTGTCCGTGGTGATATCGTTTTTTAAACGCGCCTCGAAAATCGAAGATCGGCAGTTTCAATTCTAACTGGAATTGATTCATTCTCGTGGCGGACTTCCAACAGGAAGGACGCACGTAATTACGACATAGCTGCACTGAAGAGCTGTGATACAGCGAAACACGTGTCTGCAGATTGTCTTACATAACACATTTCGAGACGCGGTTAAGAAACGATAACACCACAAAATTGTTACATAGTGCTAAATATAATTTTAGACATGTAACGATAGCTAACAGTTATATCATTCAATGCCTGGCGGTGCTTTAGTACGGGGAGTAGTTGTTTTAACTGTTAGCTGGAGTTTTTACATTATTATGTAAAACATTAGTGCAGAAATGCTCATAGAGATTTATTACTCTCAATATTAATTATAACGAAAGAGATCAATTTTTGAAGTGGATGGTGATTGGTGATGAATAATGGGCCATATACGAGAAAAACAGTCGAAAAAATTGTGGTTCAATCGCGATGAGCCGGCCCAAAACGATTAGTCCGAATTAACAGCCAAGAAAACTTTGCCGAGTGATTTGTGGAGATAGAAAAAAATACTACAATGAGCTGCTTCTGTCAGGTTAAACACTCATTTTGACCATATACTGTCAACAACTTAAACAATTAACTGAAATTAAGAGTGTTTTGTTCTATCCATGCAAAGACACTTCAAGAACTTTAAGAGCTTGGGAGGTTTTATCGTACATGTCATATAATCCATACCTACTACAAAGCAGTTGTTACCCTTTTAAGCATTTACAAAAAGACATAGTACAAAGCTGGTCTCAGGAAAGGAATGTGAAAATTAAACATTCAAGAATTATATTAACAGAACGTTCTGAATTCGCTTTATTCCTACGAGGGAATTAATTTAGTTAAGATTGTCCAAATTCGATCAAATTCGTCGTTTTGTTCAATAAGTTTAGTTAATTTCGAAAAAAATATTTTAATTACGAACTTCTTCAATATTACTTACAATAACGTAGAAATAAAGCGACGAAACAATGCTGAAAAAGCTTTACTTCATATAATATATGCAACAGTTAAAACAATAAATATTTTTCTGGTTGTTAATTAAACATAAAATATTACCTTAACTTATTTATAATTATAATGTAATTTTTATATAGGATCATTTATTATTGATTAACAACGACTTCTGCTAATTAATTTTTTAATAATAGTTAAAAAATAAATAGAAGAGCTAGAGAATATATTGTATAAATGTAAATCACCTTTATTTTGGCTTCGTGGGTATTTATATAGAAACATAACATGTGATTTATTTATTATTGATAAAAATCAAAAGCTATATTTGGAACAGTCTACGTCCGGAATGACAAAAACATTACCCACTAAAACTATTTTTAACCCAGAAATGGAAGCCAGCAAACATAATTCAAGGGAGTTTATATAACCTTAGAGTACACACAGGAAACGCAAAATGAAAGCCTCGCACTGGCCATGACCTAATACTGATTAGAATTGTACCCTCTATCGCCATCTTCCATCACTATGAGATTATTATTCGCAGATGCAATAACAAAGTAGTCACTTTTAGGAATCAAAGAAGGTTCTTCGATACACAAGTGATATTTTGTATTATTAATTTAGTTTCTAATCGATATATTATTAAAAATGCTAATAAAGATATCCAATAATAAAAAATTGTCGTTGGAAAGAAATGGAGCGATGAGGAGAGATGTCGTGTTTATTTTGAATACGCGCTGGGGTCGCGCGGAGGGGAGAATGTGGGTCAAAGCTTCCCCCTGAAGCTTTCTCCTCCGGAGCTTTAGCTGAATGGGTCATTCAATACGGCAGATACATGGAGACGTTTATTTTCGACTTGCGGATATTTCTCCCTGATCCCGGGAATAGTCGCCCTCTCAAAATAGATACCTACAGTAACTTGTTGTTGACATGACATGATCTAAGATCGCCGGTGATAGCCGAGATTTATTGTAAACAGTTTCATCTTGTATATTCAAACATTTATCTTCTTTACAAGCAATAATTATAATTTATTATAAAACAAGTACCACAAGTAAGTTCTGAATTTTCATTAATAGTTTGGAAATCAATGCTGTTTCGATCTATATAATTATACTTTTACCTAAAATCTTAATTTTTTATGAAAAAAATATATATAACATTGTATAAAATAAATAATTACAACCTAAATTAACTTATAATTTGTGGTATAGTCTTATAGACCTTATTTGATATTAGATGCCTACTTTAGTCATAATTATTAATTTACTATAAAGCGAAATTGGGATTTAATTAATAGTTGATGATAGAAGAATTTACAATTTTCATATACAGTAGAATTCTTTTTTTAAATATTTAAAATAATTATTTGATTTAATCAACATAAATCTCAGATTAATGGTGGATGCGCCGGGCAGAGTTAACAAACTGGATAACCTCCTAATTTATTATATCTTCTTGGAATAATACGACGTGCGTTCTGCGCCAGCAACGGTCATCGGGCAATATACAGCGGAGGGCAACGTCCTATCGCACTATCTCTCTCCCACTGCGAGTCTCGTCCCGTGCTATTATTAGACCGAGGACGGGCTATTTTTAGCACGCCGTATATAGGTTAAAAGGGTGGGGGCACAGGGTAGAAATGAGGGGGGCTGCAGGCTCAATACCCTTTACCCCTGAATCCTATGACGTCACCGCTGCTCCACTTATTCAGCATTCAAACCCCGCAAAATGCGGCCCGTGATGTGATGTGGTTCGGTTGACGACTTCTTTTTTTATACTAATTCATTAAGTACCTGCAGAGGTATTGTTTAACACAAAATCAGATTGAATATTAATTATATAATTATAGTAATAATTTATGTGCATAAATTTAGAAGATAGAAAATATTTACAAAATATATTTTGCTCTGCCAACATATATTATTAAGTTATTACTGATTTTATTAAATTTTTTAATTGTATTAATGGTGGAAATATTTAGACAGAAACAAATATTATTTTTTTACAATATTTGATTTTATATATGGTAAATATAATAAATAAACATTGTCTTTGTTATATATGAACTAATTTATATAGAACTGTAACAAGTTCAATTCATTTGATATATTCTGTTGAATGTTTTAATAATTTTTTCCTTCTTAAATATAAATAAGTGTATATTAAAATATTATAGTATTAAGTTGTTTAGTAAAATTTTTTGAGTAAATATTTATTTCTAGTTCCTCCTAGAACAGATAGTTTCACCCTGAATGAATTTAAAATTTTGCAATTTTAGATACAATACATATAAATACACTACAAAAAATATTAAAGCTTTTCAGATGACTTAAAATTAATTGACTTGGTATTTTTGATTTCATAATTTAAATCTAATTTCACTACAATTATTTCAGTGGAATATCAACATTATAATATATTAATATTCAATTTTTATTAAATATATGTAAAATACATTTTCGACTGCCTGGACTTGAAAAAGCAACAATTTTATTTGACTAATTGACATCGAAATCCTAACACCCAGTATAAATCTTTTTATTTTGATAAATCCTTTTAAATTTAGGCTTATTCAGCTGTATCAGATAAAGTTTTCGTTTTTATTCATCTTGTTTATTTATTGGTGCACAAGGTGAAATTTAGATTTTTGCCGTAGTAACGATTTTAATTTTACTAAGTTCTAAGCTTTTGTTGTTATATAATAAAAATACTTAATAGTTTCGACAAGACACTTTCGAAACAAAAGTGATGAAAAAATACAAGACATAGCTATCTATAATATTATAACCTTTTGTAGTATGTTGGATAAATAAATAACACTAATATTAACAAACAACCGAGAATTGAGGAGTGTAAATAAGGTAAATAAGGGCAAAGGATCTGTTGGAATCACTCGAAACTCACATAGGCCGTACCAATCCTGGATTTCAACTATTAAACGAGCAGATTGACCTTTACACTCTTCTATTCTCGGCTGTTTGTTAATATTGGTATTATTTATTTATTTATTTATTTATCCAATATACTACAAAAGGTTGTAAAAAGAGGGCGCATAGTTAGATTTAGAGAGGCTGGACATTCTTTCCGAGAAATAAGGGACAGGGTGCACAGAAGTTTAGATACTATACTAAGATGTTGTCGGGCATGGGATCAAGAGGGTCAAACTATATGTACAGGACCACGTCGAAGAACCACAGAGCGTGCGTTTGAGGCTGTTGGCTCTAAGAGATCGTTTCTCTACTAATATATCCATTGCAAACCAGTATTATGAAAAGCATAGAAGTCCGATTGGAATGCGAATAGTTTACCGCCAGATTCGCACTTTTGGCCTTTTTTTATCGAAAAAATTCTGGAACCTCATCTTCTACCCTATCTTCAGACATTGCCAAATCCAACTTTTCAAAAGAATAATGCTCGCCCACACATTGCAAGAGCCACAATGACCTTTAAGGTCGTTGAAATCAATTTGTTACTTTGGCCACCGAGGTCACCAGATTTATGTCCAATTGAGCATGTTTGTGACATCATGAGCCGAAAATTTTCCCGAAAGTTAAGACTTTTATAAAAAAATTGTTTCTATAAAATTTGTTTAGTTTCTCATTCCCTTTAACTTTTGCTTTAAAATTTTTGTAATATTTTTCATATCACAGAAAATTTCATGCAAGAAAACAATACTTTCCCTATATATATATAGATAGTATTTATTTATCCATTGTACTTACAAAATAAAATTCAAAATACATATATTACAATACTTTCTTACAAACAATTTGATTGCATTATATAGGAAAAGTAATTATCTACAAAACAAACAATTATATTATCTACGTACGTATACCAATATTTTATGTGATTTTACCCAATGAAGAATAGGTCACCTACTTTATAAAAAACTTTTTATGAAAGAAGAAACTGTTATAGGCTAGTAGTGTATCCAATATATTTAAAAAATCATTTTGACAGAAATCCTTTACTTGCTTTACGTTGTCTAGGTTATTAAATTGATACAGCTCCTTCAAGCCTATATCAATTTAATAACACATCATATAGACAACGTAAAGAATGTTACCAAACAAGTTAAATATATTGAAGCATAAGAGTTTAAATTATTGTTATTGCTAAGGTTAGTTATTAACTCAGATCCATTTTTTATGGAAATGTTTCTGAAAAAAAAAATTGATAAGCATTAGATAACACAAAAGAACATTTGAATTAAAACATACATATTCGACATTTGCAAATCCTTTGTTCAAAAATAACCTTACTTACACTTACAGTTTATAAAGTCAAAATTAACCTCGGTTTTCGGCTCTGAATGACAATAATCTGTAATTTTCCCTTCTTTTGAAATTTTATTATTAGTATTTTAAGTTTAAAAAGTGATCAGTTTGTGATCGACCCCTAGTCACAACTTTTCAAATATAGATGATCCAATAGGTAAATGCATAACGTTTAAAGAAAAATAATTGATTGGCTGATTCCTGACAACTTAGGACTGGTGTCGACCTATTCGAGTCTCGTCAGCTCAGCAAATTTGAAGGCAGGCAAACGAAGTATTACAATAAAGATTATATAAATCAGTTTTACGTTAAAGTAATAGATGCCACCTTAAAGGTTCTACTACTCTTAATCGAGAACTGGAGGTATATTAACACCACAGTGACATTCCGTTTCCCAGTGGTTAACTGGCAAAACCCAAATAGACGAAACCGGTCTGTTAACAGAGTAACATTAATTTAATGTTTATCATATCATTGTTAATAATATATGTTACTCTTTCTACACGGTTTATATATATTTTCAATAATAAATGTACATTTGGAACACAATGTGTCATTGTCAGTATCTAACTGACAAAATAAAAATAAAAAATACTCTTAAGTCAAAAATTGACAGGTGAAGAAAGTTATTAATTCTCTTCAAGTAACTCTCAAGTAAACCAACAGAAATTATCATTGTTAATTGTCGCTGTTGACAGTTCCCTAACTATCGGTGGTTTATTTACGTAATTAGGAAAATTAGTCCAGCGTTAAGCCAATAGATGTCACATTAGTGATGTCTCTTTAAAATTAAATTTATGGGATTATTTATTTATTTATTACCCAATGTGTCTGTTTTGTAAAAAGACAATAATTAGCTTTATATAAGCACTATAAAAAATAGATACTGCTTAAGTTATTCAGAAGCAGTTTTAGTGTTTTATATAAAAAAAATTGAGAGGAAGAGTTTTCGAAGAAAAGAACTCTTTCTGTCCTCTCAAATAAAATTTTGAGTATACTTCTTTGCATTGTAGTTTTTATAGTATTTTCTCAAAAGGGGTCAAAAGATGACAATGAATTATTATTATATTAAATAGAAATTACAAAATATTTAAAAATATTAAATAAAAGAATTTATTTAAAAACTTAATAAAAAGAGAACTATAAAGAAAGTGTTAAAAGAAAGAACTTCTAGAAAAGGTCATTGGGATTAACAGTCATAAACACAGATTTCAAAAAAAACTTGAGACCTGGTACCTTAACAATCTATTGGCCATAAAGAAATATTTTATCTGTTCACATATACGTATACAGTTGTATTTTTTCAGGTTTGTATTTTTTATACTTATAAAATACAGGGTTGCTGATATGTATGGAAACGGTCGAATATCTTCTAAAGTAAGAGAGCTAGCGAAAAATGTTAAGATACAAAATATTTAGGGTTTTTTAGTGTACAGGATCAGTTAGAAAGTCAGGACGAAACAAACTTGCTTTTTCTTTAATGGAACACCCCGTATATTGTTCCATATTTCAATTCATCTCGAAATTCTACACAAAATTGGTATGGCATACCATAAGGCTAAACTTGACCGTTTTAGAGATATCGAACTTACGCAGCGTTGTTATGGAGATGGAAATCTCCATAACAACGCTGCGTCATTACACACAAAACTACTTCTGATTGGATAATTTTCGCGCGAAAATAATACGTTTAAGTAAAACGTATATGATTTTCAAAGTTCTATATATCTAAAACAGTCAAGTTTAGCTTTATGATGTGCTATATCAATTTTGTGTAGAATTTCGAGATGATTTGAAATATGGAACAATATACGGGGTATTCCATTAAAGAAAAAGTAATTTTGTGTCGTCCTGACTTTCTAACTGTACACTTCATTTTTATTCTGATAGTTTTTAAAAAACCCTAAAACTTTTGTATCTTAACATTTTTCGCTAGCTCTCTTACTTTAGGAGATATTCGACCATTTCCATACATATCAGCGACTCTGTATATACGGGACTACAAAACCATGCATACACACATAAGCACAGACTTAATCAACTTGATATCTGGTACGTAAACTATCTGAATAAAGTGACAAAAATACAGGATTTTTAATAACAGACATTAAACTAAATTAGAGAATCTATAAACAAATAAATGAAGTTGACTACCTAGGCTTAAAGGAGAATTAAATTAAATGAATCTAACACCAATTAACCATAAATAACTCAAATAATCAAAACAGAAACGAACAGAAAACGAATATGCATCGTCCCAGAATATGGATGCTATAATCTTGCCAGCCGACTTTTGAGTTTTTGGTCGCTTTGGACGACCTTCACCGACTGCTGTCCACTCAGCTGACGATTGTTTTTATTCAAACGTTTAGTGGTGGATCCATGTTTCATCCATTGTCACATATCGACGCAAGAAATCATTTTTATTTTGCTCAAACAGTTCCAAAGAGCGCTCTGAATTGTCGACGCGTTGTTGTTTCTGGTACGGTGTGAACTCCACTTCAAAGCAACTTGCGCATGTCCAAATTTTCATGTACAATTGTAAAGACACTACCTTCTGACTTCTTCAAGGTGTCAACTATTTCACACAACTTAATTTTACAGTCTTTTAAAACTTTTTTGTGGACATTTTTAATGTTTTCCGGAACAACTGTTGATTTTGGGCGACCAGAGCGTTCAACATCATCGGTCCTTGTACGACCGCATTTAAATTCAGAATACCAGTCAATAATAGTTGATTTCCCTGGTGCAGAGTCTCTATAATGATTATCAAGCCACTGTTTTGTTCTAACAGTATTTTTCCCCATCAAAAAACAGTATTTAATCAACACGCGAAATTTCTTTCCATCCATTGTCTTGAAAATTATCAAACTGGGGTTACTAAAACAACTGTAACTTCTAAACTGATGATCAGAATTACATGAAAGTACTGTTTTAAGGTTACTATTATTCGGAAATGACATGACCCTCAGACCGGGGACTTATTAATTCTAACTGCTTAAATCAATAGCTTATCAACGTTTATATGCAGATGACACCAAAATATTAATACATACCCCTAATAAAGAGAATGGTTGCGATCGTTACTACGTGGTAATCGAAACGTACACTGAATTGAAATATTCACTATGTTTTAATCACACACAAATTATTTGTGGTTAAAACATAGTGAAATTTTCAAATCAGTATAAGTACATACCCCTAACTTAATTAAGATACTTACTCCTCTTTAGAGGCATAGCATACAATTGTAGTTTGGAGAATTACAATTAACCATAAAAAAAACGAATCATTTATCTCCCCCCATTTCATATCACCTTCATTTAAAAGCAAATACGTTGGTATCATATTCCACATCCTCCAAAATCCATGCCAAAACCATAAAGCAAAAATCAAAAATAGGGCACCATATTTTATTATACTGGCCTACAAATATAATAAAAAATTAAGTACCCAAATACCAGTTGTCGTTCTTGACTATGCAGCTATTCTGTTTTTACAGAGTTATTCTGAAGAACATGCAAGTATGTGAACAATGAGCCCTTACTAAGATTGAATACCCTAACAATTCCTTGCATAATCATCCTAATATAACAAAAAAACTAAAACCTCTATAATAGCATTCATAAATTCTTTTCATATTTTCATCAATAATCAATGAAGACTATTTGACCGACAAATAATTTAAAATTAGCTAAAGAAAATGGGATGAGTAAAGTAATATGTTCTTAATTCATATTAGCAGATGGATTCCTGACATAAGTTTTATAAAAAAAATGAGCATAAAAATATTAAAAACTTAGCAACAAAGAATTATATCAGAAATCACAAAAATATTAAACTAGCTTAATCATATTTAATCGCATTATTATTAATTCAGTGAAATAACTAATAGAACGATTACAAAAGCCTAGTGTTAATTAAATTTTTCCTGATAAAACAGAAGTATTCTAAATTATAAAATAAGTAAGAGAAGCTATAAAAAGTAAAAAAAAAAAACATTCATAAGATATCATATACTTGTTTCTCATTAATCACTTGTTGAAACATTATGTTAATATATAGGTTTTATAATTAAATTCACTTGGTTTGTTTTACAAATATTTTTTTATTTTATTATTATCAATTCTTGATAATGGCAATAAGCCGAAACTAGTTGAAAATAAAAAATTAAGGCCGAGAGAAAAATATCGTATCATTATCATAGTGTTAATGAAATGTAAATTTATTTCCCTTTGTAAATAAAGATATATATTATTATTAAAAAATTATTTGTGAAACAAACCAAGTGAATTTAATTATAAAACCTATATATTCACAAGATATTTATTGATATAACTGAGGGAATAATTAAAAGCTTAACGGATCTTAAACTTTCTTTATTAATCAGTCTCATTATTTTATGTATTCGAACGAACACATTTTCTAATTATTTAAAATGAACATATATATTACCGATGTTAAAACCAGATAAATTATAGACCAATAGTAATTCTTCCAGTCATTGTAAAACTATTGAAGAAAGTACTATTTATGCAGATCTTCATTTTTTCTTCGAATAAATTTTCTAATAGGCAGCATGATTTTCATAGAACATGATCAAATGGGGAAGCAGTAGTTGCTTTCGTGGAGAAAATAATTTTGAAAATCATTTATACTTGTTACTTTTCTTGATTTTTGATTGCGTTCTCCGTAGTATTCTTCTGCGAAATAATGCTACTATAACTTTCTCCCAAGAAGCTGTCAACAGACTCACTTTAAATGATAGAAAGTCCACTAACTTCTTATAACTATCAACTATGATAACTTCGGTTTCTGCTAAAATTTTGATTCTATTTTAAGACATTTGTCGTACTTTTTACCCCATAATGCACTCAAATCATTTCATTTTGGAATACCTTAGTGTCACCTAATAGACAAAAATTTGTAATATATACATATTACAAAATCAAGACGAACGTCGAAAATTAGTGTTTTTGTAATATATTACATATTATTTTAGTGGTAAAAACATAGTAAGAATTTTAGTTCAGTGTTTATCATGAATTACAACGTAGTAACTGTCGAAAGAATCCTTATGAATACGAAATTTGGTAATAGAAAATAACGGTTTATCCAATTTGAATTCTTGCAGATCAAGTAAGTGGTTATTTTATAATGTTAGAAATGGAAAATGATTAATCATATATAATTAAACCTAAGCACAGATTATTATTTCGTTATTTGTATTAACGAGGTCACCATTTATGTTTTTAATTGTATTTTATTTGAACATCATTGTATTTATAAATTATATCAGAAGTAATAATAATAATAGCAATAATAAAATTTGAAAAGATTTATTTTTATTTATTTAGTGATTTCTAAATTTGATGTTTTTAGCTTGTCGCGTTTTATTCCCAAAAGTAGGCGTAGCGTATTTTATTTATTTTCTTTCAGCAGGTCAGTTTCAATCTCAATACAATCTTTTTACCTTGTTGGCCTTTTACAATAACTTGGTGGGATTTTTAGTTATTGATAATTGTTTATGGATTAATGTATTTATCGACCTTATAATTGTTTTATACTTATTTATTATTTACACGTGTGTATTTTATGATTGAAATATAAAATATACCAATTAATAACAACGTGTTCATTTACCTTAATTTTTTTGAAACAAACTGGATCTATACAAAATTAAAATTTTTATTTGCAAGTGTGTAGAATTTTGAAATTATGGTTGAATGTGTGTTCTTTCTCTGTGAAGCGGTTGGTATATGTTGAGGATGTGTTTTTGTTTCTGAAAGTTTTTTGTATTTTGATAATTGTTCTTCGAAACTTTTGAACGAATATCAGAACACAAAAAAAGTTTCATAAACAAACAAATATCCTCAACATATTTTAACCACCTCACAAAGAAACAACACACAAAAGCAAAAACTTGAACATGCTCGAGCAACTTGAAATAAATAAATTTAACAAACGCGACATTCTACTCAATGACCAACTAGATGTCAAGAATCCCCCCTTAATTAACTTATAATTATAAAACAATGCAATCGTCTATAATTACTGCATCATATAATTGTACACAACTCATCTTCCCACTTAATGTATTAGTACTTATGAAAAAGTTGTAGTCTAAGGCATTAATTATCTGCCTGATGAAGGTGGTGAAACAAATGTCGCAGTTTCGGCGTTAAATCTGTTAAATTTTAAACCAAGCATATCATTTACTTTATATACTATTGAATTTCACCAAGTAACAGCCAATTCAATATTCAATATTTAAAACAGGATTTTTTTTAGAAAAATAATTTACCACTCGTATATATTTTTATTTCCTGTACTGAATTCGGTACATAATTATAGTAGTCATATGACTGTAAATATAAATTGTGCTTATACATTTTACGTTCGAATAGTTCGTTTGACGTGGGCTGCTTTGTGCCCGATCGAAGTTCGTATAAAAAGCAATTTGCGTGTTATTATTATTCATCCACGTGGTTCATTCGTAGTACGAGGGAAAAAGCAACAAGAAAAGTTGAACCTCAGCTGGGAGAGATTTGGAGTAGTGCGTGGGTGTCTTTGCAGTTGGGGTAGGTCGGACGCGGAACTGGTGTGTGGGCGAAATCCAATACGAGTACACCCACGTCTACCTCGTCGGAACTCCAATAATAATACGACGTAGCCGTCTAATTATTTGTAGCATTTAAAAAAATTACATTATAGTATGAATTGATTTGTTAAAATATTAATATATTTATTGTACATTTAAGATTATTTATTAAATGCAATTATACTGAGTTAATCACATGAACATAGAAAAAGTCATTTAAAATTGTCCCCTATTATGAAATCTGCGTCTTTTCTTTCTAGTTTCTTCTTTTTTATATAAGATTTATTGATTGGTGAAATTTTTATTCAATTTAGACATATGGATTATTTGTATGTATTCAGTATTGCAAAATGTTTGTGCCTCAACTATATACAATATATAACAGTAAAACACTTTAATTTATTAACTTTTTAATATAGTTTCAGTAATTGCACTTCCCAAATATCAATACATTAAATTGTCAAGTTTTCCAAAAAGGTATTATTGTTATTTTTTATTAAAAATAGCGTCGAAAATAGAAGAGTAGAGAATTCCTAGGCTAAAGTGAGCTTTGTAGATTTTCAAAGAATTATGCAACTATTTTCGGAATTGGCAGTTTTTGTTTTTCTGTTTTTTCAATCGAATTTAAAAACCGCAACCATATTGACTTATGTAAACTCTTTGATAAGCAGAACATGTTAAGTTATTTACTTCAGCTTTGAAAGGTAATTTTGTTTCGTTTTTACTTTAAATATTACATTCTAGGCATTTTTTATTTACGTTTTATTTGGATGGCAAATTTGCTCTAAATGATATAACCCTTAGTTTGCCTAAACTATAATATTATTATAGCTATTATTAAATACAATCTTTCTGATAATATATATTTCTTTTTGAAAAAATCGCTTTGTAACATGTAAAACACAAAATGTGAAGTACGTAATAAAAGAAGGATCTCAAACAAGATTTTTGGGTTATAGAATGAATTAATGAAAATGGGCATTGGCTTAGGCATGTGCATGTGTAACTCAGTCACATCAAATTTTTGTATTTTTTTTGTAATGGAAGACGCACACACTAATATCCATTAATCAGCAGAATGAATTCTTCCTGGTTGGGTTTCGAACCCACAGACCCGGCATCCATAAGCAGACACCCACCAAGGTACCGCGGTTCCTAAGTTCAATATATCATTAAAAACAAATAAAGAAATCTTAAACATACTTTTGAAAATTTAAGAAATGAAGTAAATAAATTTCCAGAAAAAAAGCCCAGACAATTACTTTTAAAATCAGTATGAATTAAAAAAAACAAATATCAGATCTGCTTATTACACGTCGTTATTGAAAAACTTAGGCAACGAGAGAACGCTTGTCATCAAGGGTGTTCTGTCTTTAGAAGTTGAAATTACGAAACCAGCGCCTAACAGCGCCTCATCTATAAAATGTTAAAATGTTCACCATACACATCCTTCAATTGCCGATGAATAACGCAAGGTCGCTCATTTATTGCGTTAAGAAATCTAATCAAACTTCACAACCGGCGGCGTTTTTTTTTAAATTTCCTTGAACATTATAAACATTAACATATACAGCACATTCAATATCAGTGAGCCGTAACTTTGCACAGCGGAAATACAACTAAACATGTTAGCACACATCCGGCGGATCCTATATTTACCAGTGCTCAGCACGGTGCAAACTACTTTTTAACCATTCCTCGTATATTTATTTTAACATACCTCAAATTAGCGCTTCTTAAATAGTTCTACTATTTCCAAACAAAAATTTCTAAAATTTTGTGCAATTTAATGCCCAACCCAATTTTAGTCAAAAGGACAGTTGCTCGTTTACAACTTAATTGTTGTTCCTAAATATATAAAATAACCAGGATAATTAAAAATACGAAAACATTAAAAACAACAAAAAAAAAGAAAAAGCTAGACAAGTGGATACCGTATGAAGCATGTCTTTCTCTTCTTTCTCGCAACAAAGTCGAACCATTTCTCAATCGAATTGTTACGTGATGAAACATGGATGATATACGATAATCTTAAGCATTCATCAAAATGTTTGGACAAATGTGAATTACCAAAACACTGTCTGAAACGAGACATCCATCAGATGAAGCTTATGGTCACTCTTTGGTGGTCTTACTCAGGTGTCATCAACCGCAGCTTTATAGAACCTGGCCAATCGATCACGACGGATGTTTACTGTTAACAACTACAGGGAACAGCCAAAATTAGTTAATTAGACTCAAATACTTCTGCACGACAACGCTTGACCACATGCCTCACGAATGGCCGTGACAAAGCCACAGGAGTTGGAGTTGGAAACTCTCCATCACCCACCGTAATCGCCAGACCTTGCTCTCACTGACTATCATTTATTTCCAACTTTAAACCAATTTTACCTGGAAAAAATTCAATTCCGCACAGGCTGTCAAAATGGCGTTTCAAGAGTTAATCTACTCTTATGATCCAGGCTTTTACAGCAAAGGGATAAATGAGTTACCTCTAAAATGGAAAAGTGTATAAAATAATCGATAATATGGGTGCATAATTTGAATAAAAATTTTTTTTATTGGAAATATATCGAATTCAATTAAGTACATTTTTTCCTCCATTTCATACTTGACAACTTTTTTGTTTAAACTAATGATCGCCTCAAATCTACGTTAAACATTATTTGTAGTAACTTCAATAATGCAGCACAAAATTGTGATATATTTTGCAATACATTTGATTCAGTTTAGACCATAATGTATAATTTGTTATTAGTATAATTAATGTGATTAATATATAATATATTGTATTATTTAAATTGTCATGTAATTCGGACTAGTTTATTTAATATTATTATTAAAAAAAGGAAATCTGGAAAAACAGAAACGGCTTCGAATAAACTTTTGAGGCAAGAAATTTTTACTCAAACTTTCAGCAATTCCCCATAAAGAATAAAAGCTTAACTTAGAATTCAAACTCTTAAGGGACTTTTGATATACAAGGCACATATGGAGATACATATTGAACAGAGAAAAATGAAAGGGATGTTAATAAAATATATTAAACTCCTATAGGTCGTTGTACAAAATTAACTAATAATTTAAATATACAAAAACATTTCGTAAATCTACAACAATGAATCTAAGTCTAAGGGTACAAAACAAATTGAAAATTGAACTTATTGAAACAACTACTTCTCTGGCTAATATCTCGACATATATTTAATTATACAAATGTAATTTGCGTGTTACAAAATAGCAAAGCTATCAAAGCACCACTAGATTCAATGTATTTATTACTGTCAAATAAACTTAAAAAAACGGCAAACCAAAATGGTTCTTACTTTACAAATGTCTCTCGTTATTGTTTCATACATATAATATTAATAAAGTTAAATAAATATAATATTCAAATGAGTTAAATCAGCATTCTATTCCACTCGTGTAAGTTGTATAATTAAGAGATAAAATAAATTTTATTTTTATTTATATAAGAGTTATTATAAAATTAAAAAAACAGATATATGTTTATCATAATTGTGTTTAAATGACAATATTGACTAAAATTTAAAAAAAAATGTAATAAATTTTACATCGCGTACATTTAATTTGGTTATTAATAATCTTAGAAAATGAAAACAATGGTTAGCTACAAAAAATATACGTGATAATAGGATAGAAAGAATAGTTACCCGAAACTTGTTTGTTACAGAACTAATTAATAAGGTTTTTTAGAACAAATCCAATTAGTGAATCTAGTGCATTTGTTACATTAAGTTTAGATATGTAAGTTCTTTTTAGACTTGTTTTTGGAACTTTTTCTAATCTGTCAAACGAACATTCACCTTATATGTAGTAAATTTATTATTAATATTTTATATTTGTTATATAAAGTTAATTTAGCACAAAACAAATTCATTAAGAACTTAATATATGCCAAGCTGTTAATTTAGTATTGTAACTTTCGACGAAGATTATATATAATAATAATAATCATTTATTGACGGATATAACTATTATACAAAGTAATAATATAAAATTAAAATATATAGATATATGACTACTTAAATTCAAAAACCTAAGGTATTAATATTTTAGATGGATAGCATTGTTCCTAAACCACTTTTAATACTGTTTGTAAGGGCTTTATCTCTGATCATGTAAATATTATGGCCTGATTTTAGACTAAAACCTATCTAACGTCAATCTGAAGTTTTGAACTTTAGATTTAATGCTTGAAACTGTCTTAATTACAAAGACTTTTTCATTAAAAAAAATGTATTAAACTTTCATGTTATGAAAACTCTTTATGCTCAATATTGACTTTATTATTGGACATAAACTCATTTAATGTTAGTTTGCTAAATATCGACATTATACGTAAATCTCTACACAGATGATTTAATGATGGTTTAGCATAAAATTTATTTGTTTTCCTATTAAAAATAATATTTTTTTATGCAGAAAAGTATAATTGTGACTATTCCACTCCTATTGCATGTAGCCAATGAAAATGAGGCATGTGATATTTTTTAGCCAATCACGTCAATTTATAAGTGAATAAACACCAAGTTGCTATTTATTCACCTGAATAACCTGAAGTTAGCTATTTCCCGATAAATGAATTGAATTAGCCTTGATAAAAAAGCGAAAAACGTTGTTTCTACGTATGTCAGTTGCAAGTAGGTTATAAAATCAAAAGGTTTGGTAACACTTCATCATCCATAATAAATGCGACGGTGACAAGTTCTGCACCAAAAAATCAAACTTAAACGAGATCGTGTGTTTGGAAACGATTTGAAGAAATCTGCGCCGATAAAAACTACCAGTTGTTAGCAAAACTTTAATGGAAACTCTTGCCGCGATTATGATGACTGGGCGTATAACATAAAGAAGGTAAATGCAAATGATTATAAGGGAGGTGTTATTTAATCAATGTCGAATTTTTCGACCAAAATACTGCAGGAGATATATCATAAAAATTTTAATATAAACATTGAACCATTCACCGATATTCGTTTTAAGTCGTGGAATAGTCTTTCCAAATACCATTCGTGATGACAATTAAATCGGAATAAATTTTGTTTTTAGCGCATTCAAGTTTGTTGCTTAATCGCGATTTTTATTCGAGCAACTGATAGAAAAAATCACTCGCCTGGCGGCTCGTGATTTTTTCGTGACAGTTGCTCTCATTAAAATCGCTAAGCAACAAACTTTCATGCAAAAACAAAATTTATTCGAGTAAATTGCCATCACTTATGGTATTACTTGTGAATAAAGCGTTGAAATTGTTTTTATTTTATTTAATTTTTTTTTTTACTAAAATATAAAAACACGGTATAAAAAGGGTATTTAGTATTAAAGTGAGAAGTGCAAACTAATTCCGTAAACTCAGTCTTGATAGCTTTATCATGCTGCCAGGTATTGGACCATCTAGAAAGAGTCTCGTATGCCTCATTTAGATTTGGTTATGCCATGCCTTTTTGTGCTCCTCAGCTAGTTTGCGTCGAATTATTTTCTTTCTGGTTTCATAGGATATACCGAAAGCGGGTTCAGGTCCTACAAATTCGCCCGTTGCCCCTTGTTTGGCTAGCAAGTCGGCCCCCAAGTGTCTAATAATTTGTTGGTCCTTGGATATCCATACTAGCTGTGTTTTCTTGTAGACGCCAGTGCGTCCAGTCTGTTTATGCAGGTCATCGCCAGCCTGGACTGCACTATTGGCGAATATAGCGCTTTTATCGCTGCCTGGCTATCCATCATAATGGTAACTGGCCCTTTGTTAAGTCCCAACCCCATTACGTGATGAGCATACCAGTCATGTTTCCCCAGAGCGAATTGTTTGCTCCGGTTGAATCCTCCATAGATACCAGCCCCGGTTCCTTTAGTATTTTTGGCTCCGTCTGTGTACCAGATGGTTCCTATACTCGTTCCCGGGTATGTTCCATTTGTCTTGATGCCCCCACATTTAAAGTGTGTCCATTTATGTGCATCCTATAGGTAGCGATATTATGAGTTTCATGGCTGCCGTAGACGTCGTCCTCATTGCCCCAGTTATCAACAGACACGCCTGTCTTTGCACTCTTTCAAGTTTTACTGCTGCGCTTTTGGTTTGGGTCTTTTCGCCCCAAATGAGTGCTGCGTATGTAACTATAGGTTATGACCACAGTGTAGAGCCATTTGGTCCGACTGGGTCTCAGTCCCCATGCACGCCCTACCATTTTTCTGGCCGCAAAAAGTCCTTTCATGGCCTTTTTGCTGATGCTCTCTAGGTGGAAGTTAAAGTTTAATCTGAAATCAAGTATGACCCCTAGATATTTTACTTATATTGTAGCATCATTAGTCCGGGTAGCAACTGGATGGGTGATAGGTAGCATTTGCCATTAGGATACAATTAATAGCGCTTTAGAGTGACTAGGTGATACTTAAAGTAACAATCTCATTTACACACACATATACGCAAATACAAAAATAACACGGCGGAAGGACCACGTGATCGATAGCCAAACACTATAAAATGACAATGATGATAAATATATAATATACTAGCATGGCTTCGTAGATATTGACAGACTAAATGATCTATCCTATAACAATTGCTTAATTTAATTCCTGGGGTTTGTGTTTACGAGTGGTTGGGGATACAGGCAGCGCGTCAAATACTTGCAACAGAGAGCAAGGAAGGCATGGTGCATCGCAAAAGAGAAGTGAGGAAAGCTGGTAGAGGGAAACTTCCTGATGACGTGTAAACTGTGGGATGCGTGCGTAAAACCGATATTGATGTATGGTGTGGAAACGTGGGGAATGAAAGAGTATGATTGCATCGAGAGAGAGAGAGCAGACGACTAGGCAGCTACTAGGAGTGGAGAGATCAACTCCTAGGTATATTCTGCTTCAGGAATCAAATCGGTATAGTATGTACGTAGGGGAAATGGAAAGAGTGTCTAGGTATAATATGAATGTGAGTACGTGGAATAGTGAGAGATTGGTGAAAGAGGTATGGAAACTTGTGTGGGGGTGGAAGAGTGTAAATGGAGATTGGAAAGAAAAAAGATGTATGAAAGAGCGGGAGTGGCGGAAACTGTAGTAAACGATTGGCTGGAGCAGGGAGTGAATGTATCTGCTTAGATGAGAGAAAAATGGCTGGAAGTGGAAGCACAAGAACGGCAAGGGAGTATTGTAAGAAGTGGGTACAACCCAATGTATGGAAGATGGCAAGTATATGGAAGGATGCCCTAGTATCTATTGAAGACAAAGTGGACAAGGGCCAAGAAAGTGACTCTGGCAAGAGCTAGATGTGGATCGAACGAGAGAGGAAGGAAGGTATGGATGGGGGAACGGTATGGTAGGTGTGCGTTGTGCGAGAATGGAAGGGACACATGGAGCCATCTAGGCCAAAAGTGCAAGGAGGTGCGGAATGAATGGATAGGGGGAATAAAAAGGATAGGGGAATGGATGAGAGAGGATGGGGCGGGCGTAAAGATTGTGATAAGAATGGGTCGAGAAAAAGAAATCCGAGGGAAGGGGGACTGAGACAAGAGGAATATTATTACAATACAATTAAATAATTATGATTTATTTGATGTATATATGATTATAAAGGATGCCAATAAATATCTTTTTTAATTTAATTCCTTTAATTTAATATCTTAAGTGCTAAGATAAGTAATAGTGTTTATTTATGTTTGGTCGTGTCCTATAATGGAAAGTAGATTTAATTTCAATTTCTTATTTACCTAGCTTTGCTGGTAATAACAGTAACGGAATATGATTGTAGTTGACAGGAAAACAATAATTCAATTTTTATTTTCTAGGTTTCTGATTTTACTAAATACAATATTTATTTAAAGTGGTTCTAATTTGGAAAGAAAATGAGTTTCATAAGTATATACACATAATCGAAATACGTTTTATAAATCTTTGAGGCGTCCACTTCTGGGAATATATTGAATTATTAAACTGAAGAAAATAATTAACTTTTTAAATCACTTCCTATTTTTGTAATGACTAGTTTCAAATTCAGTGTGGCTAGTTTTTAATACATAGTTATCATTTACAAACTAAGCACTTGAAAACTAAATTACAAATATACAATGAAAAGATAGGAAACGACACTGTGGGTATAAATAAAGTTTTTATTTAGAGTATAGCTAGTAGGCATTAGCATAACGATTCGACAGATGAATGAGCCGAATGATTCCTTGTTTCCAGAACTTCGGTGGCCGTGACGAGATCAAATCTTCTCGTCCTTGACTTCTTCTCGTCCGATTTGAAGCGTTGCCCTATCAGATATTTTTTAGGAGATCGAACACATGAAAATCACAGGGCAACATGTCCAGGCTGTAGAATGGATGTTTAAGTAGCTCCCACTTAAACCAGTTCCGAATAAGTGACTTTGGAGACGTGAGGAGGTGCGTTATCATGGAGTACTACACTCTCCGCGTGCAGCCCCGGTATTTTTTTCTTGATGGACCTGGGTGTCTCAAGTACACAATTTTAGTTCTTCTGTGCTTGAGGAATTCAAGTAGTGGCCCTAGAATGATGAGAAAATCCTTGCTTGCTAATGCCACGACCTTAAACTTTAGAAGAAGGTGACTTTGCATGCTGTCCCTCTTTATCTCCGGTTTGTAGTGATGGTATCAGATCTCATCGCATGTAACGATCTCCAGGATGACCTTGCTTTTTACATACCTTCGGATAACTGTTGTGAACAATTGTATACACTGTTCCAACACTTTAATTCACTTTCAACACCAATATTCGCATTCCTCCGAAAAAAAAAACATCTGCAAAAGGCAGCGATTCAACTCGGATGACAAACTCAAAGACGCTGTGGAGGATTGGCTCTCGTTATGTCCATAGGAGTTCTGAGAACACGTAATTCCTCGGCTTGTTAATCAATGGAATTATTGTGCTTAGGCCTGTGGTGTATACTTTGAATAAAAACTTCATTTAATCGTACAGGTTCGTTTCGTAACTTTTCATATGAACACCCCCTAGATGTTCCCTATGAATATCTCAGAAAGTATAACAGATAGAAAAACGATTAAATAGGGAAAGAAGTGTACTAGAAGTGTAGTGAGACCGCTCGTACTAACCCACTAACATTATCTATCTTTGTACTTTTGTTTGTTAATAAAGATGTTGTATATATACAGAGTGGGCCACGAATAACGACCATTAAAAGTTTACGGGGTTCCTGCAAGAGGAAAAATCTGAAAAAATTAAACATTGTACGGTTGATTACGATCTGCTCATGGAAAATATTTTTGACTTTCTATCACTTCCGGTTGTACCGGAAATGGCTACCAACTTTGTTATTTTAAATGGAACATACTGTATATTATTTTATTTTTAAATTCCTTGTTCGATTGCCTACCTCTCCATATGGGTTTATGTCAACTTAACTTTTACAGTTTTTGATTTAAAAAATTATTTGTCAAATATTGACCTCAAATAGGCGTTTAGAAAAATGCCTATAACTTCTAATAGGTACAAGATAGACACACGTGCAGCATCTTGTTTTGTACCTAATCGATTCCTCTACAACAGAAAAAAATTGACATGTGTCAATTTTGACAGTTGGTATTTCAAAAATATCAATATTTCAGCGCCCACTTAAAAACATCATATTTCAATTTTTTCAAATGGAATGACTAATATTTTATCTCATAGTGTTATTCGCAAGACCTTTTGCTACAAAAAAGTATTATACATGCCTATATCTAGAGTCAGTAGTTTTTGAGTTATTTCGAAATTTGTGGCCCACCCTGTATATATTTATATATATATATATATATATATATATATATATATATATATAAAACTCTAAAACTTTCCAGAGAAGAGTTAGAACAAGTATATATGGTCGTTAGGAAGAAAATTTCCAGATTAATATTCGCTTTATGAATTCCTAAAGCTTTACTTAAATCATTTTTCTCATTTTTCTGGTGAACTGGAATTGTAGTACATGTGCCAAAATTATGGTTTGAAATTAGTTTATTTGTAAAAGTTAAATTTTTATGTACTAAATTGAATGATTTTCACTCATTTCAAAATGATGCCCTATATAAAATTAATCAGTCTGAAGATGTTATTTTGATATTTTAAATAAATTTCTCACATGCACATTTATGTTAAGTTATTAAAGTATTTAAAGTAGTAATTAAATTTTTTATTTAGTACTTGATCTTAAAACTATATCAATTTAGATATTTTTAATTTTTGAACCAAACGATTTTAATAATTTATTCCATTTGTATTTCGAACATGTACTTTCGAATTTATTTTGATTGAAATTTCTTCATTAATTTTGCTTGAGAAATTACGAATAGTAGTAGAAATTTGGTTTTTATAATTATTTTAAGGGATTCAGAGTTAAGAGTCTTGCACATGTCTGTTAGTACATTTAAAACATACGATAATATCATATACGTATGTATATCACCATTAAAGGTATCGATTTTACCTTGAGATGAGTAATTATTTTATTTGTGAAGATGTTCATAAAAAGTTTGGCTAGAAGTGGTCTTAGGAGTAAATCAAATGCTTCTTCTCTGGACGTAGAATAAATTATATATAATTATGATTTAGCATTAAATTAAATTTAAAAACAAATATGACAAATGAAAGAATCCCAAATTACAACAGTTAGGAAAGTTTAAAATTTTAAGACTATTAGCAAACTCTAAATGGTTTTTTAATAAAGTACGAATCTGCTTGTTTGTTTGTAGAAATAAGTTTAACGGTAATTTAGGTATATCTTATATTTGTTTCTCAGTTATCACTTAGTGAAACATTGGTAATTTTGGTGTCTGAAGAATTTATGTATTTATACTACAGGATAGATAGGATTTTCAGATTTATGAACTCCTGGAGCTCTAGGATTCACAAGGAATATGTATTTTGTTTAATTGTCTCTAAATAAGGACTTATTATGTACTATGGATTTTAATTAATTTAATAATGGTTAGTCGAATGTGTTTTTATTTTCTGTAATATTAAAAGTTTCTACTTTTTGTTTACAACAAAATTATCTTTTTTAGTATTTTTTCTTTAAGTTTTATTTATTTTGTACTTGAATATAAAATTAAGTAGAATATTTGATTAATTTGGTTATTAGTAGTAGTAACATATATTTATTGACAAATTCTGTACATATTTACATTAAAATGATGAATAATGAATGATGTGTTAATGTATTAATCTGTCAAAAGGCTATCGACCAGAGGTATTTCTGCCTTGTCTTGTCCAGTCATATGGCGTCATTCGTTAGTGAGTAGATGCATAAAATGATGAAATGAAATCAAAAATGGTAGAATGTGGGTTTTTAAATTTAGGGATTATGTTTGGGTAGGAAGACAGTATAGAGATAATATGTGAAAGTTAAAAGGATTTTTGGCGAATTTTTCTGATAGTAATCGAAGACGTTCTAGGATGGGGATAACTAAAATAGTATCATAGAGGAGCTGATTGGAGGGATTGTGTAGAGGATTAAGAGGATGGCGGAGTTTTGTTAGGGTACGAAGGGGATGCTCGCTCGCTAACTTCAATATTACGGGAGGTTGGATTGCTGGTCAAGTAGTGGGCGGCAGATCATCTTGTAAATTTTTACGGCGGTTCTGGTATTAATACCATTGTTTTTGTAAGTTAAACTTCTAAAGCATTTTGCCCTAGAAGTAATTTTGCTTTTTGTTATGGCTGTATGTTTTTTTAAATTAATTTTTTGATCTATGATTATGCCCAAGTACTTAATGGAAACTGAGGGAGGGATCGCAGTTTGGGAAATATGGACTTTGTGAGGTGAATTATTGCTGCGGTGATAAGGGATTAGGAGCTGTGATTTGTGGGGATTGATTTTAATGCGCCATTTTGCTTTGGTTATTATTTGATTTGTTTATTGCGGATATGTTTTTTTTTTCGTGTTTGTACGTTATAACTACTTACTTGCACGCGCTTTCAGTTATTTTATTTTACCAAAAAGGTAAAAAGGTGATTTACTTAAAGCCTTAGATATTTACAAAGCCAATATTAATCAGGAAACATCCATTCTTACTGGCCATAATTAAATAAATCACTAGTTTGACACTTTTTTCACTTGGTCCCTATATATAGCAAAACAGTAGTTTAGGACATTTTTCACTTTGTTTATTTATCGCTAGATGAACATTTCAGTTACAAAGTGACCATTAGCAATAGCAAAACGGTTTTGAAATTGATAATGGTTACTTTATGACCGAAATTTACATCTAGCCATATGTAAACCAAATGAAAAAATTACCAAACTAGTGTTTTATTTAATTATAAACATTTGTACGTACTCTTACAATCCAACAAGTACTTAATGGTCATATTGACCTGTTGTATACCCTTCCCTTCCAAACAGTTAAATTTTATGTACAGTTGTTGTCATTGTTGATGATGATGTCACTACAGGAAATATAAAAGTTGTCTCTTCTTTATTTATTAATTGAATACAATTGTTAGCTTTTATGATTAATATATTATAAGAAACGTTTCTTTTTTTTTTCTAAATTGTTGTAAACATGAAAATACTATATCTAAATTCTAGAATATTAGAAGAAACTGATAAAATGTTGCAAACCAACGTATTTTTTTATAGGAAACAAGTTAGTTGTATTTCAATACTAATACACGCATAATATTATTATAACACTTCATTTTAGGATTATATGTATATAAATTACATGCAAAGATAAGAAGTAAAGCTACAATTTCTCAGTTTTGAGGTTTATCACGTTATAATAACTGCAACAGTCAAATGAATCGTCTATCTAATAATTTTGTTTATAATGTAGCTAATAAACTGCAGAAGTATGTTTAATTTCTTACTACTTGTATGTTTAAATGAACAATATCTAAATCATAGTGAAATTGGCTAGATATATCATGTCAGTCACATTTTCTTTCAGTTTTATTCTGTAGTATTATAAATGAAATACTGACTTAAAAAATAAATGTACTATTTCATAATTATACCCTAAAATTTATGAAGTAGCACGAGTGTTTGCAAGAACAAAAGGAAATGTAGTAGTAGTAGCTCAGTAGTAGAAAACCATTATGTCTCTACGTTATTGGTTTAACAAGTATTTTACATCATGCTAATTTTATATTCAACATATTCGCGTAAAATGGCAAAATCAACACCCTGCAACACTGGTCTGCAAAATGGCGAATTAAAATCAATCCCCACGAATCCCAGCTTCTAATTCCCTATCACCGAAGTAATAGAGTCACACAACTTTGAAAAAAGCAAAAATCATTACTAGGGCCAAATTATTCAGAAATATACTTTACAAAAAGAACAGAATATCCATCAAAACAGCCGGTAAAATTTACAAAATGATTTGCCATTTACTTGCCTATGGTAATGTAATCCCACTATCCACAATATCCAAGTTAGCGAGCGAGTCACCCTAAGAACTTTAACCAAAATCCGTCATCCTATCAATCCTACATAATCCCTCTAACCAATTCCTATATGACATTACCTATGTTGTTCCCATCAATGGACGCCTTCTATACCTTATTGAAAACATTTCCAAAAATTCCTTCAACCAACACATCCTTTCCCTTTACTGCTTGCGCAGTAATCCTAACTTATTCCCAAAATACAAAACCGCTTCATTCACACCATTCGAATTCATCGCATCACATTACCCATTATCATCATCATCATCATCAACACCATCATTAAAAAATCATAGATTTTTTAAATCCAAATATTATGGTTTAACATAACTTATTTATATCCAAAAGTTTACAGTTAAGCTGGATTTAGTCTTCAAAGTTCCAAAAATTATTCTTTATTTTATATGTATATCAATTTTACGCTTTCTTACAAATATTTTAAAAATACCACTAGAAAAATTAGTTCAGTTAAACGTTTTTTGTCCTTTATTAATGTCTGATATCTTGTTTTGGCAAAAAACAAAACCTAGCCTCTAGGTGATGAAAATAAATGATTTTCGTCACAGGTTTTGTTTTAGAAATGTAAATTATGTATATGTTAATTAGCGATTTTATTTTTTAAATTAATTGTGGGGCAAACAAATATGTTTCTTGTATTATGATATTGACAAGAAAAGTATCTGAAAAGTTAGAAATTTTGTTTTGAATTATTTTATCAATTCCTATTATTTTATTTTCATTCGATTGAGTAATGACCGTACAATATTTGTAGTTTGTTCTTTTTGTATGAAAACCTTTCAGGATATTACTTATTATTATAAGACAAAAAAGGTTTTACATGAATTAATCTTTCTAGTAGCATTTTTTAAAAGTTTTTTAAAAATATTTTAATTTTTATATTATTATACTATTGTTTTCCATACTTCTTTTCAACCAATGGTGGCTTTAATAACTAAAATTACGCGTTATGTTAAAAACATCAGCAATAATAAATTTCAGCCAGATCAAATGTAGCGTTCAGTTGTAATAAATAAAATGAATTATATATTTTTTGGAACTCTGAAGACTAACTCCGGCTTAACCGTGAAATTTTGGATATAGGTTAGTTGTGTTAAATCATCATATTTTGATCTTAGGAATCTATGGTTCGGCCATATTTCTACATTAACGGGACACCCTGTATAAAAGAACAATAGCTAAATAATAGCGATATTGTTTTACTATATCACATTTGTCACTTTCCTATGTAAATATGATATATTTTTAATAAGAAATCATATCAACGATTGTACAATAGACAATTTCAACCTTACTTTAATACGCAATTATTAGATAGATGACGGTAATATAGAAATACTCACTCGTCTTGCAGAGAGATTGATCCGATTACGTTGGACGATTAATTAGTACGGTAATTGACTATAGTCATAACACGTTATTTGTTATCGCTATAACGAAACTATAGGTTGTGAAAACGTGGCCAGCGCCATTTTAGTCTTGCGTTTCAGATCAAGTCATGCTATGGGCGATATGCGACGGGCGCGTCCATCTTGTTTACACGTTAGTGTTGCTGTTCAAGTTCTTCTAGAACTAATAATTATCACATTTTATATAAAAATGCAATTATAGTGAAATATGTATTACTAAAGGTTTTATTTACATTGTTTATAAACGTTTATAATTAGAAAGCAGTAGTGTTGGTAACACTGAGGGGTCTTGGTATGATGTGGTACTGATGGTTCCGATGATTGATTTATGCGATGATGGAAAAGTCATATTTTATATATTTTAGCCTAAATTTATATATTGTATAGTTTTTATTAGCTTTAATTGACTTATTTGTGTTATAAATATATTAAATGAAAAGCTAGTTATCGATCTTAAGTTATTTAGAAATGATGTCTAATGTAAATTATTCTTGACAGTAAAATAATTGTTGATTTATTATTTTGTTATTACTTAATTATATTATATTTTATTATAAAATAAGTTAAATTTCTTATAAAAACTAAAAAAAACTAAGAAGAGATATTTATTCAAACATAAGTTGCAAAATGCAAAATTGCCCAAAATACGTAGATTAATAATAGATGTTGAATTTGCTTAAATTAAAAGCTTGGATTTTCAAGTACTAAATATAACTACAATGGAATAATATAACTATTTCTTTATCCAAATGTTAATAAAGTAAGGTTAATAATGGTCTTTTCTTTATTGTATTTATATTTAGTATTCTAAAATCCATCCATTTTTCACAGGTTTTCAATTTTGTATAGAGATAAATTATGAATTTGGAAACATATAATGTTTTTACTTTATTTACATAACACTAGAAGTAATTATATACATAGGAAATATACAGAAAGGCGTAGAGACAAATATTGATACAGACATAAAAACATTAGAAACCTGGGATTATAATAACCTACTAACAATAAATGAAAAGAAAACAGAATTCATAATTTTTAACGACAAAAAGCAATCAACCAAACTAACAATCAACATCAAAGGAACAACTATAAAACAAATAAAGAAAGTCAACTACTTGGGATTAACAATACAAGATAACCTCGAATGGGATGAACACATAAATCAACTAAGGAAAAAGAACGCTAAAACGATAGCAGCCCAAACAAAAATTAAGAACTACATTCCAAACACATCAAGAAAACAAATATATAACGCACTCTAAACATCACAAAACAATTATTTAATAAATGTCTCAGGTGACACAAACAAAAAATATATAACTAAACTCCAAAAAACGCAACAAAATAAAGTTTTAAAAATATTGTATTAATTAGACAAAAAAAACTAGAACAACAGACCTATACAATCAAACACAAGAACTAAATATCGAGAACATGATAAAACTGAGTAACTTACTACTGATATACAAAATGAAAAATATTTTAATAAAATCAAATATTCCACTAAAAATTAACAAACAAGTTCATAAATACAAAACAAAACAGAAAAATTCCAGACATCTAAATTTTCACAAACTTTAACAACATAACCCATAAAACAGTATAACAACTTAGAGGAATATATAAAAACACTCAATTACGCCACTTTCAAACTCAATCTTAAAAACATAATCTTAAACAAAAAAAGATTTGAATTTGGAAAAAAATTTATTTATTTGGTAAACTTTCAATCTAAACACTTTTATATTTTTATTATTAAATATTTTTGTTTTGATTTTCTGTTTGAATCTGTTTCTTTTGTGCATATTTAATAATTTAATTTTAAAAGAAATTAAGTCTAAGAAAACTGCTGAGACGTCAATAAGTATAATAATTATCTTTTTTACATTAGTTATAAGTTGTAATAATGAAAAATGTTCTTTGTTTTATACAAGCTTATAATAATTGAATTCAATAGCAATATATTATATGATTTAAAATTAACATTTCTGTATAATTTCTACAAGTTACAGCATATAACTAAATTTGCAAACTAGTGTTAAAATATATTAAATCTATAAATATTTTTATTTGATTTTTGAGGTATTAATTGATGTTCATTTGCCTGATGATTCCACTGTGTGGTAAAACATGTTGCAGTGATCAACAATAAAAATAAAACCCTTCCAACTGCGTTGTTCTATTGCACTGTATTATTGAGTATCATAAAGTATCAATTCAATTTTGTATATATAAATATATTCCTGGATAGCTTTTTGATTTTAAGCAAAGTGAGTTTATTGTCACAATTGTTTTCAAATTTATTGCTTCCTTAGAATTTTATAGTAACATTGGAAATAAGATAGAGTATCGATATCAATTGAATATATGATGGGGTGGATAGTTTTAGTAGTAAGGATTTTTGGCAGTTCTTTTTTTTTCGTTAAGTAGATGAGGTATTTTTTCGAATTTGTTGTCCAAGTTTTTCAGTAAAGTTAATTACTTTCCTTTTTCCTCTGTTTGAAAAATTTAAAATTCCAGATTGAAGCTGTGGTTTTTGGAGATCAGGGAATCCGCACAGGTTTTTGTTTTTCCCATGCATTTTTATATCTTGCAATCCTTTCTTTAAACACTCGTCCTCCTCCTCGTCTGATGTATACGTCTGGCCAATAATTGCATGTAAGCATAAATACTCGACAACAATCGCGTTTGTTTATTTTGTTTTTAGTATATTTAAATGATTTACCCAGAATATTATGAGTTTTAAATGCTATTTTAATAATATATTGATGAGTTGGTGAGGTTCTTGCTTGGCGAAACTCCATTATACACTTGAATTAATAAACACAAACGTTTAAAGAGTTTTGCTGTATTATGTATAGACACTGCTATAATTGTTTATTTATGTATATGGTTGCAACATAGTGTATTTTTCAATTCAGTGTAAGTATGGATTACCACGTAGTAACAGTCGCAACAATTCTCTCTATATGTATACAGTAGGTTAGGTAAGTATTACAGTTAAACCGATTACAGAATTAGTAGTTGGGAAGTAGTACAATCAGTTTGTTCCTCAGATAAAATATGGAGTTTGTTAAATTTATTATTTTAAATAATTATTTTGTTTCAAAAGACCTAATTGTCACCCCTTCTAGCACGTATGTGAAATTTTTATTGATATGATGTTGTTCCTGAAGGTGGTTGGCATAAGTTGACATTGTTTTCTCCTGAGTGAAAGTATTCTTGTGTTCCAGTATTCGATCTTCGAAGCTTTGGCCTGTTTGTACAACTTATACTTTTAGGCAATCACTACACTCTAACAAGTAGATGGCAAATGTTTCATCTTTTGCCTTTTGTCTTAGAATTATTAATCAATTTATGGAATGTACCATTTGTGTTAAATGAAGTGTTAATATTTCAATTATTTATTAATTTCTATTGAAGAAGAGACAATATATGTTAATAAGCTGTAATTTTGGATTTATTCTAAATTGAACAAAAAACGTTTACTTTGTTGATATCAAACTTTATATAAGTGTGATATCAACAAAGTAAACGTTTTTGTTTAATTTTCCAAGATGTGTCACGAAGTTAACGCCTCAACCATTAATCAAATTATTTTAAATTGGTTTGTGGAAAAAATAATGAATTAATTTGGCGTTTCTGTTTTTTGTTCAGTGTATTATCAACTTATTTGGAAATCTGTTTATATTTGAAAAATTTTAATATCCTTTAATTCTTTATTAAAACTTGCCACGGCTAAAGGAGTATTTATGAACGACTGAAGAAAGGGAGAATGCTGCATTATATCTAATATTGTTATTATAGCACATAATGCTTTAATTGAGACATTCTAAAATAGGGGATATAACTCTGAGAGCAAATGTTACAACTGAATAATCAACGATAAAAATTATATAATGTTAACCTATTCACACCAATTATAATAATTTTTTATTACATTAATAATGGATGGCATAGTCAGTAAATAAAGATTCATCTACATATCACTATAGTAATAACAATTTTCTAGTAATATTTTGATATTCCCTTATATCACTCTTTTCCTATTAAATGGCTAGGTAAAGTTATAGTTCAAATACTACATATGAGTGTATTAAAATAAATCCATCAACAACATAAAAATGTTACTTATTATGGCTGTTTCTTAAGTTCAGGATCAAGCTCGCAGGGATATATTCTTAAGAATTTTCAGTATAATTTGCTATACTTAACTTCAACTCCTTTATGATTCCTTAAACCTAAAAACATGTAATAAAATTAATTTATAATTCAATATCTGTCGAGGTATAAGCCAGAGAAGTAGTTGCTTCAATAAGTAATGTATTTCGCAAGCTTACCTTAGCACGACTTATTGTTGTAGATTGTAGGAAATATTTGTATGTTTTTCTACATTTTAGTTAAAACATGTTCTTCTACATATATACAACATCTTTATTTCGGCAACTAATTTGGTTTAGTATTATTAGTTTGTCACTATCTAGGCTGTAGACCAGTGTTTCCCAACCTTTTTTGTGCCATGCCCCACCTAAGCCATTCTAAAATTCTTATGTCTCCCTATGTGACAAATACATAATTTTCAATATTAAAAAATGAATTGTTCACTTAAGAAACTTAAATGATAGGTTTTAGAAAGAAATCATTAGGTAATTGTTAACGAAACACAGTAAGTATATATCAAAACATATAATGAAAAACTGAAATTCAAATTCGAAATAATTTTAATAAAATTATTTCAATTTAGTGAGATCCTTGCGCTAAATACATGCTGCACAGAAATTTTATGTTGGGTTCCAATTTGGTTAGCTTCAGCCTCAAGTCTCCCCGTTGTGTTATATCCAGACGTTTTTTGCCAGTAAATCATTTACAGCACTAAATCCACATTCAGCTAAACATACAGATGGAAATGGTAACAACAGTTTTCTTGCACATTTGGTTGAATTGGGGTATTTGATTTCAGTTTCCTCACAAACCCATGCCAAAAGTTTTAACTGACTCATCAGTTTGCCTTTCTGCGAGTTCTTCTTGATACTGCATATTTGATATATGAGAAAAATCCACTAACATTGGCTGCATCATCCATTTTGGAAAATCAATTCGATTTAAATCTGAAAATCTTTCTTCTAAATCAACCGATAGAGCTTTTAGATGATCGACAATAACAAGTATAGAGGTATCATTTACTTCACATTGTTGGAGCCAATTAATCTGTTCAAAGTTTTTGTTGCTAATAAATTTCGGATATAATAAGTAATGAAACCAAATGTCTTCGCTTTTGCATCGAAAAGAGTTTTATTTGTTCCTTGATGTTGCTTATTTAATATATTTTGTCTTTCAAAGATATCGGTTAACAAATGCTTTACAACTGACTGTTAATAGATGCCTTACTTCAGGTTTGTCACAAGTAAAATAACAAGAACTCCCGTTTTTATCGGAAAATCATATGCACGAAAAATGTGTTACTTAGCAATATCCCAAATCCTGTTGACAATATTAAAAACCCACTTTGTCATTTTGTCACTTTTGACAAATGCGAACCAACGACACCTACAATTACCCTACTGGGATTTTATCACCCTACAGGGATTTTATCACTTTTTTTTATCACTTCTTCGTTTTTGTTTTATCGAGATAAACAAAGCTGCTGTAATATGAAGTGCCACCATATTGCTTCTAACCTTGAATTTGACACATGAGGGAATCTGTCGCTTAAAAAAGCACTAAGAGTATCAACAGTTATTTTTATATAAATTTTTTCAAGCAGTTCCCTTTAGAGAGCCATCTTACTTCAGTGTGAAGTAAAAGACTCACATGATCTGCATTTCGTTCTTCACAAAATAGCTTGAAGAGGCGTTCACATTTGGTATTAGCTTTAATAGTATTGGTACACTTTGTTACTGAATGTAGTTCTTTATTTAGAATAGGCGAGATGTTCTGCACTATGCAGAAGAATCATTTCTGGATTCTCATCATTAATCTATTTTAAGCTTGCTCATCATATTAGAACCATCATCTGCAGAATGTTATATATATACCAATGAAATATATAACTTAAAATTGATAAAAGATGAGAATTCAGAAATGATTCTTGTGCATTATTGACATCTAAATAGTTTTTTTGGCGTATTATATATATATCTTTGGAGGTAGTGATGCTCTCCAATCTTTTACAGAACAACATTTCTTCAGCAAAATACCCTTCAATATATCTTATCAATACTACCTCACTGTCTCTCAAAGTTGATTCATCCATTTGCACTGAGAATTTTCTCGATTTCAGCTTTTCAACAAGTTATTTTTCAATATCTTCGCTCATTTCGTCTATTCTCCTGCTAACAGTATTGTTACTGAGTGGGATAGCTTTTACATATTTGTCATCTTTTTCAAGAACCGTTTTAAGAAATGCTGATATTGTCGGCTTTATTAAATTATTTCCTATAGTATAATTTTTGCCAGAATTACGGAAAAATAAAGAAATTTGATAACTAGCCTCAAGAATACGATTATGAGTTGAAGTATGAGCAGCAAATAAAGACTTTATTGTTGTTTACTTTAAAAAAAATTCTTTAAAGTATGAAAATCTGAATTAATATGAACACTATGTTTCGCCTTCAAATGCGCCTAGGTTTTATACATCGCAATCCGTTGCCGATGGAAAAACGGATTTATTTTAACGAGTCCATTTTCAAATTGCCCCCCTTAACTATCAAATTGCCCTCCTGTGGGGCGTGGGACCCACGTTGGGAAACACAAAAATAATTTCAATTGTTATTTCGTATACCTATATACCTGAAAATTCTAATACTAACAAAAAGAGACTCTTTTATCTAGAATAATAAATAGTTATTTTCTGAGTCTGATATATCTTTTCTAAAATAAAATAAAATTTTCACTTTTTATTGTGACTAGTTTCGTCCTATTCGGACATTATCAATTATTAGGACGAAGCTACTTCTTAATCAATATGTATCACAAAGTAACGACTTCAGCAATCAATCATAATAGTTAAAGTATACAATAATTCCATTCAACCATATCTACATAAGTAGATAAAATTATACAAAATCTTTTTAATTATTTGTGTTGAAAATAAAAACCTAAATTTATAATAAAGGTAATTATATAAAGCTATGCCAGAAACTAAACTATGAACCAGAAAATGAAATATCAATAAACATACCTTAAATTAGGTTGCAGCTATAAAAACTTGAAATTGTAAATTAAATATTGATTTATAGGTGTAGTATTGATGAAAATAAAAGTGGTAATGAGAATTATTCTCATTGTTACTTTTATTTTATATAAACTCACTTTAAAACAATAATTTTCCCCAGAGCACTACATATGAATTTTATAGTAACTAAAATTAACACTAATTTGGGTTTTAATGTGAACTCTTTAAAACATGTATTAATTACAACAGTTTATATAATTCAGTATAACAAAATCATAAACGATTAACAATATTTGCATTCATAAGTATTTTATGTCAAACATTAGGTTAATACAATAAACAAAGGAAATATAATGTAAATTAAGAATCTATTATAACAAAGTTCTCAAAATCAAAAAAAATATTTTGATTGACGCTTGAGGTGAACCCTTTGTGGTTAATTTTGAATCAGGTAGATTAATCAAATATACTTGATTACACACTAGTGACCGATTTAACGAATATTACCTTAGCATGTTAAAACCGGTCATTAATAAAAATCATTAATTAAGTATGCACTATGTATATAAAGTAAGGAATAAACTCGATTAAAATTCAGTATATTTTCTTTCAGAAAAATGCTCGGACGCGTGTTTTATTTATTTTTAATGTGCATTTTTTGAGATAAAATTCAAATATGCAGGGTATCCCAAAATTGAGATACGACCCCTAAGTTAAAATTTTCAAATGTGAACCCATATTATTTATTGCATTTATGGATTCTTCGTAAAATTCTGAGTATTTTTCATTTAGCATACCCCATGTCGATATTCAGCTTTTTTTCGAAGAAATAAAAGAAATTATATTTATTTACAACCCCATTTTTTTTAAATGGGAAGTATCGGCTTGTGATATCTCGTTTCCTTATTCATTTTTATTCATAGAAATTTATACAAAATATGCAAATATGTTATATAATTAGTAATAAATAAATAAAAAACATATTTTCGCATCAATTGACAATAAAATAAACAGCAACCAAAGTTACTTATCTATAAAGTATTCTCATCGTTCTGAAAGTTTTTAACATCTGATTATATTTTCAAGTGTTATTTAGATATTATTCCTTAGTATACACTTTTTTCCACAAATTTCCACAAAAATTTATCACATGGTGTTAGGTCAGGGTTTCTTGGAAGCCGTACACTTAGTCTTAGCACTAATTTGTAGTAATTTAATTCCTAAGTTCTCTTTCTTCATAATGATGGTTGCGACCGTTACTATGTGGTAATTCATAATGAATAATGAATAAAACACTTACTATGTTTTTAACCACTATAATTTATTATAATATATAAATATATTACAATTTGTACGACTTAAGTTTCGACTTTTGACGGTCATTATCAAGTGAACAAATTAACGAAAAAATTACATTTAAATAGATTTTGACAATAGAGTGAGGGGAGCAAAACGATTTACGGCGAACAGGTGCAAAAGATTAAGATTAAGATTATAAAATTTTGAAAAGCGGTGTGTGTACTAAATCGGTTTGCTCGTTTAACAGATTAATGAGGGGATTACGATTACGTTTGAAAATTTCCGCGGATTCCAGGAGATTAAGCTTTGTACCTTTTGAACATTTATGTAAAACTTAAGTCGTACAAATTGTAATATATTTATATATTATAATAAATTATAGTGGTTAAAAACATAGTAAGTGTTTTATTCATTGTTCTCTTTCTTCAATGGTACAAAATCTTATATGGATACAAAAAATGATAAGAGGAAATAGGTGTATTATTTGAAGGTATCTTAAAAATAGAGTTATATAGAAAAAAAATTGAATTATTTCACAGCAAAATGATTTTTAATTATTTACATGATGAATTGAATGTGGACCGTAATGCGTCTAATGGCGTCCTGCGTTGCTATTATTTTTGCTGGGAAACAAAACTTTAATCTTTATCTTTATTATTAATGAATGACATTTTAAGAATTTTAGCTAAGTAATTCAAAATTTTAATGTTATTCTTTTGCGATATGTTTCCGTAACTATTTTGAGGACATTTATTTATTTATTATCAAATTATTTTACTTCAGATTGCTAGTAATGAGCAAACTTGTTTTGAAATGTTTGGTTCTAGAACTATATCATACCTTATTTCACTGTTCTTTAATTATAATTTGGATTTTGATATCTTTTGAGCATTGGTCGCAAGAAAGAGTAAGACTAATGTTTTTTCTTTTGCAGAGACAATGTAATATACAGTTAAATTTAATAATAAAATATAAGAATAATATTTTTCTTTTTCTTTTATATAGATAATATATTATGCAATTTATCAATACCAACGTTGAGACAAGACAAAATTTAATAATCACTAATTATAGGAAGCTACTAAATATACTCTTGTATTTAACATCAAATACACGATGATTACTTTTCTATAGTTAATTGTATTATTTATTACATTTCTAAATAGATATTTTCATATGTAATTAGTTCATTTTACATAATTTCCACAATTATGGATCTTATTGTGTTAGGTTAGAGTTTCTTGAAAGCCATGCAACTAGTCTTCCTTGGCTAATAATTTGTAGTAATTTAATCTCTAGATTCTCTTGAATAGTACAAAATCTATTCTAGCTATAAAAGATTATTGTGAAAAATAGGTATACAGCGTGTTTCTGTGACTCGGGAAATAAAATTAACTACATATAAAAATGATGATTCGTAAAAAAAATTATAAAAGTCTTCAAATGTCCAAAGTTAAGAAATTTTAACACATTTTACTAAATATTTTCAATACCGTTCGTGGTATAGTATATATATATTTTCAAATAAACACTATGTACCCTTCATAGGGTGTGTGTTATATAAACAGTAAACTTAAAATACATTCTATTTTATAACTTATTGCAATGTGGAAATGAGCTTATCTTCGTGAATTCTGCTGTAGTTCTATCAACGGATGGGGGCTTGTCACCAGTTTCAACGGGCGGATTGGGTCCATTTGTCCATTGGTGAAAACGGTTTCGCCAGAGACAACAATGGAGAGGGATATCCGTAACGTTTTTATTAATTTTCTTGTCCGTGTACTAATTTCGTCCAGTCCTTCTTATTTAATGCCATCCTTTTTGCTTCATTGTAGGTTATTTTCTTTTCTTCTAGGATACTTGAGATGTTATTGTTCCATGTTTGTCTCGGCCTTCCTCTCCGTCTTTTTGTAGTTATTCGGGCTTCCCATACTTGTTTTACTGGTCTAGTATCAGGCATTCTTTGTAGATGTCCAAACCAACCGAGTTGTCTTTTCTTAATGAATTCAAGGGTTGATTCAATGGACAGGTCTTCTCTGATTTTTGTGTTTTTTATCCGATTTATTTTTGTTACTCCCATTGCGCCTCTAAGGTACTTCATTTCAACCGCTTGAATTTTGCTTTTTTGTTCTTTGTCTAGTGTCCATGTTTCACAGCCAAATGTTAGCATTGGTCTATATAAAGATTTGAAAACTTTCACTTTGGTCTGTTTTGATATTTCTCGGTTCCAGATGAAATGTTGTCTCATTGTGTGATATAGTTTCATTGTGTTGTTTATTCTGGTGTCTATTTCTATGTTCTGTTTCCCATTGTCTTGTATTGTAATTCCTAAATATTTATATGTTTTTGTTTGTTCTAATTTTTCTTTATTCAGTTCAATATCTATATTTTGATCGTCTTCGCTTATGCACATTGTTTTAGTTTTTTTCAGGTTTATTTTCATGCCATACTCTTCTAGGTTTTGTTTCCATATGCTTATGTTTTGTTTCAAATCATTTTCATTTGCAGCAAAGAGTACTATATCGTCCGCAAATAATCCTTCTGATATGAGTACTGGTTTCATTCTATTACGTCCAATAAGTAATTTTTTAGTTCTTCTGCTACATTTCCTTGCTATCTCATTTATAAAGATTATAAATAATAATGGGCTGAGTCCTCCTCCTTGTCTTAAACCCGTGTTTGTTTTAAATGATTTTGATATTTTTGAATTATATATAACTTGATTCTCAGTGTTGGAATATATTTGTTTTATAAGTCTTATAATTTTATGGTCGATGTTATGTTGTCCTAGAATATTCCATAGTATATTTCTATTCACTCTGTCAAATGCTTTTTCTAAGTCAATAAAAGCTAAAACCATTCCTTTCTGTTGTTGTTGAAACTTTTCGTTTATTTGTCTTATTGTGAAGATGTGATCTTGTACACTTCGTCCTTTTCTAAATCCACATTGTGTTTCTTCCAACTTATGTTCTATTTTTTCCCTAATTCTGTTTGCTATTATTTGTTCAAATATTTTCATGGTGGTGTTTAGTAGGTTTATTCCTCTGTAGTTTTTGCAATCATCTCTGTTTCCAGATTTATAGATTGGTACTATTAATGTTTTATTCCAACTTTCAGGTATTTTTTCCTCAGTCCATACTTTATTTATAATGTATAGTAATAGATGTTTTCCTGTTTCGTCTAGGTTTTTTAGCATTTCTGCTGTAATTTTGTCTGCGCCTGGTGACTTTCCATTTTTCAATTTCTTTATTATTTCCATCATCTCTTTCATTGATATTTTTTTCTCTGTTGTGATTCCATTAAATTCTTCCTCACAGTTGTCTGTGCATGTATCTGTAGTTTTTAGTAAGTCCTGGAAATATTCTCGCCATCTATCTATTATTTCATCTGTCTTAAGTAATATTTTATTGTTTTTGTTTCTGATTTGCTGTAGGGTTAGTTTGTTTGTTGTATTTTTTAATTTCTTAAGTGTGTTATAGAATAACTTTTGGTTTTCTCTAGATTCTTTTTCCATTTTGTCACCAAATTTGTCCCACATCTCTGTTTTTGATTTTCTAATTATTTTTTTAAGTTCTTTTCTGCAATTTGTATAATGTGTATAGTTTTCTTCTGTTTTATTACTTAGATATTTCTTCCAAAGATATTTCTTCTTTCTTATGTTTTCTTTTATTGTGTTATTCCACCATCCAGTCTGTTTCCTCATATTATTTTTTTTTGTTTAAACCGCACACCTCTTCTGCCGTAGTTCTTATATTATTTTCAAAGGTTGTCCATAAATTATCTATATCTGTCTCTTCAGTTATGCCAATCCATTTAATCGAGAGTTGTTCTTGATATTTCTTTGCAATTTCACTGTCTTTTAGTCTGAAGGCTTTTATCGAATCGTGTGTTAAAACCTCAACATTCTTATTTTTAGTTAGATTCTGTTTTATATTTTTAGTTTTCAGTATTAGTAGAAAGTGATCACTTCCTATTTCGGCTCCTCTTTTTACTCTAATGTCTTTTACTTTGTTGATTTTATTTTTATTTACTAATATATAATCTATAATGGATCTCTCCTTTCTGCTTATAATCTCTCGTGTGTATTTGTGTATATTTTTGTGTTGAAAAAATGTGTTTGTTATAAGTAAATTATTCATTTGACAGTATTCGAGTAATCTGTTTCCTTGTTCGTTTCTACATAATTCGCCATATTTTCCAACAGTTTCTTTATACAGTTGATCTTTTCTTCCTACCCGTGCATTTAAATCCCCCATTACAATCACTTCATTTTTAAGTTCTTCAGTAATTCTATTTAGTTCTTCCCAATATTTATTTTTTATTTCTTTACTGGCATCGTTAGTTGGAGCATATGTGATGATCAAGTTTTTTAGAAAAGTTTCAGTACTGTGTTTAAATTTTATAAGTAAAACTCTTTCTGAGATACATTGGTATTCTTTCATATTTCCTACGAGGTTTTTATTAATAATACAAGCTACTCCACATGCCGCTCTAGCATTTTCCTCTACCCCGCTATATATAAATAGGTGTCCATTATTTGTTTGAATGCTTCCTTGTTCTTTCTTTTTCGTCTCTGTCAGTCCTAGTACGTCTATTCCCATTTTATCAAATTCCAGTTCTATTTCTTTCTCTTTATTATTAATTCCTCTGATATTCCAAGTTCCAATAAGTAATGGCTTATAATTTTTATTTTTAATATTCAATCTATTGTCTTTGTCATTTTTGTTATATTTGTTTATTGTTAATAGTGGATCTGTTAATTGCTTATATTCTTTTCGTTTTTTGTATATAATGTTACACCATGTTGTTCTTTGTCCCATCGATATTCTTCATTGTTTATTATTAATTTTTGGTATCCAACAAAAACTCTGTAACCTTTCTCCTTTTGTACCTTAGCAATATTTCTTATTTCTTTCTGTATTTCTTGTTCTTTTTTTGTATAGTCATTTTCAATGTATATTTCTGTATCTCTGATATTTCTTTTGTTTTTCATTATATTTATTTTATCATTAAATTCATTGAATTTGACTACTACAAATTCATGTTGTTTTGTTTTAATTTTGTACGCGTCTTTTATCTTTGTATCTATCTTTATTTTCTCTTTTAGGAATGTTTCAACTCCATTTATCACATTTTCATTTTCTAGTTGTAGACCTGTTATAATTATGTTATTCTTTTTCTTCATTTTTTCCTCTTTTTCTGTGTTTTCCTCTAAGATCTCAATTCTTTTCATTAACTTATTTTTTTCTTCGTTCCATTTTTCTTCATTTTTCTTGTTTAGGCTTTTTAATTCTTGTATTTCCGCTTTTAGTTCTAAAGTATTTTTCTCCATTTGTGTTTTTATATCTAAAAGTAATAATTTTAACTCTTCTATTTTCTCCTTTTCCATATCCTGTACTCCTTTAACTGTTTCTTTCTGCGTGAGTTTCTTATTTGTATTTTGTTGTGTGTCTATTTTTTCCGCTAGTATTAATTGTTGTTTTGGTGATCTGAGTGTCTTTTTACTTCTATTAAATATATTTTGTTCTTCAAAACTTGTATCTAAGTCTTGTCGGTTTCTTTTCTTATCCGCATCCATTTAATATGTTATAATTACAATATCTCTTTGGTTTGCCACTAGAGATGCGATAACGACTTTTAACGTATTTTTCCGCGTGAAAATTTTAAATGCGCGAATTCCGCTCCACGTCCGTCGCTCCGAACGCACACGAACACTCGCTCACTCCTCCTTCTTTTCGTAGATGAACTTTGTCCTTTTAACCTCTCGATTTTATTTTAATGTAAAATCTATAAATCGATTACTAACGATATATTTATTGTTAGTCTTATAACTTAGTCACTTTATCACACTATTTATTCACTATTACACAAATTATATTAGTTTTTTTTTGATTTTCACTATAATATTTACTCTTTGAGACGGAGCCGATGTACCGGTTGTCACGTCGTCATTCGATAATCGTGGTATAGTACTAGAATTTATTACAGCCTAAACTAACATCAAATAAATTCCTTAGGAAATTTGTCACCAACCAAGTTATAAAGGGTGTTCCTAAAATTTGTTTGCTCAGAACGTTTTTGTTTGCTCATAAATCTATATTTATTCTTCCAAATTTTTATCGAAAATTGATATTAGAAACTTGTATCACTCTTTGAAAATATTGACATCAGTGACCGTTTTTGAGCAAAAGTGTTAGACTCTGATTTCAATCGTAACAAAAAAAAAATAGTGATGTCGCCATATTTCCCTATATTTTACTCGAAACTATGAGGTTTACACAAAAAAGCTATTTTAAATAATTTGTTCACTTTTAAATTCTTTATAATTATTTATTATATGAGATTCACGTAACTCTTATCGTTTATTAGTAATTGGCTAAAAACGTCAAAATTCTCAACGAAAAACAAATGATGCCTTTGAAATGAAACTTTAAGCTTAAAGTATTATCATTAAAATCTAGAATTGAAAAGCTTTTGGTAAACATTCATTTACCGGAATTGCACTTAGTCGAGGCGTTCTTTTTTGTTTTTCTCGATATTTTTCTAAATTTGAAAAATTTTACATAACTTTTCAAACAAAAGTTAAGGACAATAAGGAATTTAACAAGTTTTATTAAAACATGTTTATCATAAAGATAAAAAATTTAAAATGTTGATATTTTTTGCTTATTGCTAATAAACTATAGGAATTAAATGAAATTTATATGATAAGTAGTTCTAAAGAATCAAAAATTGAGCAATTATTAAGAATAGCCCTTTTCCGTAAACCTCACAGTTTTCCAGAAAAATGTAAGGAAATTACTATGATGGCTACATTACTATTTTTATGCTTCTTTACATTTTACAATTTTCAATTAAAACCCTCGCTTATGTCTTATTGATTGGAGGGTGGGATAGACGACACCCACCCACCCTACATATACAAGATAACTTTAAATACTAATCGTTGATGATTTTGCTGCTTAAAACAATAAAATCTTGTATGTAATAAAAAATAAAGCATAGTCCAAATTTAAGTTTAAATATAAATGATCTTCTATAGCCAACCTTATCTAAGCTTCATTTAAATTCTTCCCAGGTATCATGTATATAATTATTATTTTATTACTTATTACTCACTCAAAAATTTTACTTTGTCAATTTCTTTTATTCAAATTTTATAATTAAACTTATTTCAAATCACGACGCGATCAGTAATTAAAGCTTAAATGTATGGTGGATTGGTGGCCTTGATCCCACCCTCTAGTCAGTAAAACATCATCAAAAGTTATTTGAAATATTTTTATGAATACATCAATTCAAATATGCAATTATTTTGCTTGTTTACATTTTACAACTTTTAACTAAAACTCTTCCTTATGTTTTACATATTGGTGTTTTAGATAGAGGCCACCCACCCATCCTACTTGTACATGATAACTTTAATTGCTAATTGTTGATGATTTTGCTGCAAAAAAAACTTTTCAAACAAGAGTTAAAGGGAATGTGAAACTGAAAAATTAAAAATTTTGACATTTTTTACCTATTGCTAATAAACTATAGGAGTTATATGAAATTTAAATAACGATTAACTGTAAAGAATCCAAAATTTACCAAAATTATGGAGAATAAATAGCCTTTTTGCGTAAACCTCATAGTTTTGGAGAAAAATCTAAGTAAAATATTATGATGGCCACATCACCATTTTTATGTTTGTTTACATTTTAGAACTTTTAATTAAAACCCTCGCTTATGATTTACTGATTCGTGGGTGGATAGAGGCCACTTACCCACCCTACATGTATACGATAACTTTAATTGCTAATCATTGATGATTTTGCTGCAAAAATTATAAAATACAATTGTATTTTAATTAATTGTAATTAAAAATCAAGCATAATCCAAATTTTAGATTAATATAGATGCCCTTCTATATCTAATCTTATTTAAGCTTGATTTAAAGCCTTTCCACGTATCATGTACATAATTTTTATTAATTTACACACTCAAAAATATTACTTTGTCAATTTTATTTTATTCAAATTTTGTAATTAAAGTTATTGCAAACAGCGAGGCAATCAGTAATTATATCTAGTTAATATGTATATGTAGTGTGGGTAAGTGGCCTCTATCCCACCCTGCAGTCATTATAACATCATTAAAATTGTTTGAAATATTTGTATGAATAAATCTCTAAAAATTGAAATTACTTTGTTTACATTTCACAACTTTTAACTAAAATCGTAGATTATGATTTTACTGATTGGAGGGTGGGATAGAGGCTAATTGCTAATCGTTGATAATTTTGCTGCCAAAAGTATCAAACCTTTTATGTAATAAAAAATAAAACAAAATCAATTTTTAAGTTTAAATATAAATGATTATCTATAGCTAATCGTATCTAATTTATATTTATGGTGTACTCACCCATCATGCATCAAATGTTTACTAATTTACTCACTCAAAAATGTTACCTTTATATATTTTTTTTATTCAAAAAGTTTTGTAATTAATTTCATTAGATACAGCGAGATGATAAGGAATTAAAGTTTATATGTATATGTAGAGTGGGTGGTTGGCCTCTATCCCACACTTCAATCAGTAAATCATAAGCGAGGGTTTTAATATAAAGTTGTAAAATATAAATAAACAGAAAATAATTGCAATTTTTGTGTGTGTGTCTGTCTGTAACTTTCGAGAAAAAAATTAAAAATTGAAAATTAACTATTGTAGTTACATGAAATTTATATAACAATAAATTGTAGAGTATTCAAAGTGAACAAATGATTAAGAATAACATTTTTGCGTAAACCTCATAGTTTTCGAGAAAAATATAGGGAAACTATGATAGCCACATCACCATTTTTGATGATGTTTTACTGATTGGAGAATGGGTTAGAGGTCACCCACTCACCCTACACATACATGATAACTGTAATTACTAATTGTTGATGGATTCTATATCTTTTTTTATTTTCCCTAAAATAGAATATAGGGAAATTATTGTTTCCGTGAAAATTTTTTAACGAAAATATCCGTTTTGAGGTCCCTTGAGACCATTCCAGTAATTTCTGGAAAAAAAAATTGTTTGTCTGTGTGTCTGTCGGTGGGAGCTGTATCTCAAAAACGAAAGATCCTATTAAGATGAAACTTTAAACTTAAGCTTTTATCGTTAAAATCTGGAACTGAAAATCTTTTGGTGAACATTCATAAACCTGACGTGGATATTTACTCGAGGTGCTTTTTTGTTTCTTAGTGATATTTTTCTAAATTTGGAAAATATTAGATAACTTTTTAAACAAAAGTTAAAGCGAATAAGAAAATGAACAAGTTTTATAAAAGCATGGTTTTATGAAGTTGTTGACTTCGGAGGAAAAAATTAAAAATTAAAAATTTTGACTTTTGGAAAGTACTTTGATGGCCACATCACCATTTTTTAATTCCATTTTTGATGTTTTATTTTTATTTATTTTATTATTTATGGATATTTACTCGAGGTGCTTTTTTGTTTCTTAGTGATATTTTTCTAAATTTGGAAAATATTAGATAACTTTTTAAACAAAAGTTAAAGCGAATAAGAAAATGAACAAGTTTTATAAAAGCATGGTTTTATGAAGTTGTTGACTTCGGAGGAAAAAGTTAAAAATTTTGACTTTTGGAAAGTACTTTGATGGCCACATCACCATTTTTTAATTCCATTTTTGATGTTTTATTTTTATTTATTTTATTATTTATGGATATTTACTCGAGGTGCTTTTTTGTTTCTTAGTGATATTTTTCTAAATTTGGAAAATATTAGATAACTTTTTAAACAAAAGTTAAAGCGAATAAGAAAATGAACAAGTTTTATAAAAGCATGGTTTTATGAAGTTGTTGACTTCGGAGGAAAAAATTAAAAATTAAAAATTTTGACTTTTGGAAAGTACTTTGATGGCCACATCACCATTTTTTAATTCCATTTTTGATGTTTTATTTTTATTTATTTTATTATTTATGGATATTTACTCGAGGTGCTTTTTTGTTTCTTAGTGATATTTTTCTAAATTTGGAAAATATTAGATAACTTTTTAAACAAAAGTTAAAGCGAATAAGAAAATGAACAAGTTTTATAAAAGCATGGTTTTATGAAGTTGTTGACTTCGGAGGAAAAAATTAAAAATTAAAAATTTTGACTTTTGAAGAGTACTTTGATGGCCACATCACCATTTTTTAATTCCATTTTTGATGTTTTATTTTTATTTATTTTATTATACAGGGTGACTGACGAAAAACTTTTGGTGCTGTATCTTGCTTAATTTTGATCCGATTTTAATAAATAAAACGTCAAATTAAATCATTTTTAAAGGACTTTAGTATGAACTGAACTGATATTTTTTCTTGTTTCTAGTTTTTGACAAAAGACGATCAACTTTTTTTTCAAATTGCACTGTATATAAATTTTGTATTGATCTTCTAGGGGATTTTTTTCTGAATATAAAATTGTAAACAATTTTATCCATACATCGAACTAAAGTCGTGAAATTGAAGATTTTTTGAAAAAAATTAAAAAAATCAAGTATCCATAATAAATAATGTTCAGAGCCTATTTTAAATGTCAAAAGTGATAGGGTCAGCCATTGATACAATACTGCAACGAATTTTAATAATTTCATAATTAAAATGCTGCAAGATTTCAAACACAGTAGTATGAACTACTGTACTAGAATTTTATGCCTCTACAGAAATCGGTTTTCTGAGTAATTGTATGTATCGACAAATTTGGAAGACTGGTGCGTAAAGGTTGTTGTGTAAAATATTTTCCAAAATCTATTTAGTATTAATGAGTAGTGTGGTATATTAGGAGGCAGAGAAGTGGCCCTTTTTTACTAAAGCCAGTGTTAATAAAAAAAATGTTACTGTAACCTAACGAATGAAATAAATCATTTTCTGGATGAATTGTCAATAACAGTGTTGAATACAGTCGGGTTGCATCAAGACGGTGCTACAACACATATATTTGGATTTTTCTATTATTTGCTTTAGTTTTTTATTTCCTTTTAAAATACATTTTTGTTGTTCTATATGAGAATCTCTATTATAAATACTAAAAATATACTTCTTTCTTCATTTTAATGATGCAATTATTAAACATCATTGCAGTATTATACCAATAACTGACACTGTCACTTGTAACAATTTGGAATTGGCTTTGTATATTAATATTGTATGGGTACTTGATTTTTAATTTTTTTTTGAAAAAATCTGCAATTCCTCAATTTTGGTTTGATGAATTGATAAAAACGTTTACAATTTTATATTCAGAAAAAAATCTACTTGCGGATCAGTACAAAATATATATACAGTGCAATTTGAAAAAAAAGTTGATCATCTTTTGTCAAAAACTGGATGCAAGAAAAAATATCAATACAGTCCATATTAAAGTCTTTTAAAAATCATTTAATTTGATGTTTTATTTATTCAAATCGGATCAAAAATAAGCGAGATACAGCACCAAAGGTTTTTCGTCAGTCACCCTGTATATCTAATTTTGATGAAAGGAGTCCAAATACAGGGTGACTGACAAAAAATCTTTGGTGCTGTATCTTGCTTATTTTTGATCCGATTCTAAATTTGTAAACGATTTTATCCATTCATCAAACCAAAGTCGAGAAATTGAGGATTAAAAAAAATTAAAAATCAAATACCCATAGTAAACAATATACAGAGCCTATTCCAAATGTCAAAAGTGACAGTGTCAGTCATTGGTACAATACTGCAATGATTTTTAATAATTTCATAATAAAAATGTTGTAAGATTTCAAAAACTGAAAAACGATTTCTGTAGAAGCACAAAATTCTAGTACAATGTTTGAAATATTGCAACATTTTAATTATGAAATAATTAAAAATCGTTGCAGTATTGTATCAATGGCTGTCACTGTCACTTTTGACATTTAAAATAGGGTCTGTATATTGTTTACAATGGATACTTGATTTTTTATTATTTTTTTTTAATTCTCAATTTCTCGACTTAAGTTTGATGTATGGATAAATTTGTCTACAATTTTATATTCAGAAAAAAAATCTCCTTGCGAATCAATAAAAATATATATACAGTGCAATTTAAAAAAAAAATGTTGATCGTATTTTGTCAAAAACTGTGTGCGAGAAAAAATAACAGTTCAGATCCTATTAAAGTCTTTTAAAAATGGTTTAATTTAATGTTTTATTTATTAAAATCGGATAAAAAATAAGCGAGATACAGCACCAAAGGTTTTTCGTCAGTCACCCTGTATATATTTACAGTATGTTCCGTTAAAGTGAAAAATTGGCTTAACCATAGATTCCCGGGATAAAAATATAATCATTTAACATACTTATCTATATACAAAAGTTTACTATTCAGCCAGAATTAGTATTCAAAGTTCATAAAAATATTATTTATTTTATTTATATCAATTAAACGCTAACATATATTCGATCATACTATAATTTATTATTATAATATATAAAACATACGTTATTATGGCCATCATTTATTAACAAGAAGTTTACAAAATAGTAGTACAACATAAAAAGTGAAATATGTTTATATTGTCGCACCTAATGAAAATTTAAAAATAAAACTACTTAAATTACTATTTCATTTAATAGATTTTTTATCTTTTAATAATGTGTACCAATATTTCTTTCTTAATAAGTAAATTCACTTATTTGACTGAAAGAAAATTAATTAATATAGAATAATTAAAAACAGTATCTAATTCTTCCCAAATAAATTCCTTGGTAAACTACTACTACAAGCGACATATTAATATGAAAAATTATAAACCATAACGAAGATAACAAAAAACACTTGTTAATTAATATTATATAATTGAAAATTTTTAAACAAAGACATTGACAATAAAACATTTATTTTCAATTAATTGGAAAAGCAGATTTCGTCTTTATTATCGTTTTGTTTTTTGTGGGAAAACCTTAGAAGATATACTTTATTAGGAGACAGAAATGCTTTCAAATGAACTAATCTTAATATTTAATATTTTTAAATTGCACAAAAAATATTTTAGTTTTTATATTGTGGTACTATTGTTTCCTATATTTCTTGTCAATCAATGATTGATGATGGTTGTAATAACTGAATCGATAATCAACAAAATATACAGGGTGTCCAGTTAATGTGGGGAAATGGCTGGTCCATAGATTCTTGGGATCAAATTATAGTAATTTAACACAACTTATCTATATCCAAAAATTTACGGTTCAGCCTGAATTAATCTTGAAAGGTCAAAAAAAATATTATTTCTTTTGTAATAATAATTGAATGCACAGGCTGAAAGACCGCGGGTCGATAGCCGTTGGACAGAAAACTAGAAGCCAGTGTCTCACATTAGAATTTATTTAATTTAATTTATTACAAGTATTGTACTTTTTTTTTCTGTAAATAAAGATGTTTAGTAGTAGTAATTGCAATATTAAACAAAATATATTATCTATTGTACACCGAAAAGAATAATAAAATTTTATAGATAAGATCAAATATATATTTATCACAAAATTTTAAAATATGTTTAATGTACTGTTAAAAATACGTCATGTAAATTAAAAAAAAATACCAGTAATTACATATTGAACTAATTTTAAATTTAAAATTATATAAGTATATTAACTACAAAATATGGAGCAATAAGTAAATTAATCTTTGAATGTATCTTATTAATTATACAACATAAAACCTTATCATCCTTATTATTATTAACGTTGGTTCTGTTATTTTATCATTGTTGCATTTTTGTTTTATTTTTGTTTTTAATCAAGACTTTCGATTTAACACACACATTAAAATTATATGCAATAAACAATAGGGAACAATTTTCAATTTAAATATGTATTTTTTCAATTAAAGATTGGTGTATTTTATAAATGAAACATTGGTGATTTAGTATCGAATAAAGATTTTAAACTGCTGACCTTAAAAAGTATTAGATAAATCCAAGTTCATTTAGAAATTATGATATAAATACTAAATCATAAGTGTGTGCCTCTAACAAAGAATGCACCTGTAATATACAGTTTGCCCGAGTTTGCGCCATTGATAACGTTGTGCATAAAGTAATATTTTAAATCTCACATATTGAATAAATATATTAGTGTATGTATTGCAATAATTTATAGACAAGTGAAACATTTTTGTAAATAATATTATAAACTGCGGCTATCGTTAAAATAAAATGTTAACTAAACTAATAAAGTAGGAAATTAAGAAACATTTAACATGTAATGATAAACTACTAAAAAGTCGATTTTGTCTTAGATTTAATTCATTGTTCATATCTGTATTGAAAATGAAATAACATGAGTGGCAATAAATATTTAATGAACTTAGGATTTAGAAATTTCTAGAACATACGTATTATTAGTGTTTATAACAATTAGGAAATACAAGTAAAAATGTAAGAAAATATTTTAACATGAGTTAACCATTTAAAAAGAGAATTTTTACGATGAATTAAAATCTCACTTTTAAAAAAATATAAAAATAGTGAAACAAAATCATGTGTTTTAATTGATCCTCTGATTTTTAATGCGGATTTAATCACTTTATTTTTTTTCATATAGAGTTGTTAAAAATGTTGTTGTGTAATAAAAACTGTGTCAAAAATAACTTTTACAATTGTTCAGCTATAAAATAATTATTTTCTTTTTGATGAATAGATCACTAACCTGATTAACTTTTGCATATTTTCGTGCAGAACTACAGTGCAAAAATATTATTTCCTTAAATAGAAACATGTTTTTAAAATTGCAATATCAAAGATGTAATTAATTTCTATCTGTATTAGACACTTTCAAGTGTTAATAAAAATTTTGTTAAATCAAATGACCTTCTTTAAAAAACACACGAAATTTTATAATAGTAAAACACCAGGAACGTACACGATACACTCTATGTGGAGGCAATGGTTAAAAAATAATTACACTTACAGGTTACCTATTTAATATTACAAGATGAATTAACTTATTTTTAAAAGTGGATATATTTTTATACACACGAATATTTGTTTGAAAAAGTAGGAAACTCTTTAAATGCAATATTGTTATAGAAAAATATAAAGTATAGGTAAGTAAAAATTAGGTTATTGGTTTTAAATGGTAAAAATGAACTTCTAAATAGAATGAATAGAAAGATTTTGAAAGAAAAAAAGACATATTATGAGAACATAATAGTGTTGAGAAAGGTGGGAAAATGTGTTGTAAATGTGGTGAAGAAGAAAAATAATGGTTGCTGACCTATGTGAACCGCGTGTCTCGGGATGAGTCTCTCGAGTCGAGTCTCAGCCATCAAAATATCCCCACGACCATCCGTGCACCAGCGTAACGCGGAACTGTTCGAACTGAGCTTGTCTACAGATGAATCTGTTACAGACACAGCGAAATGTGTGAATGGAGGCGGCACGCGATTGGCCCGAATGTCGCTGACGTCATTACATTGATTGTCGTCGGCCTCACGTGCCTCTACAGAGTGGATCATATAATATCCCTCCACTCTACCGCTCCTCTGTATCTGCAATCCTTCCACGTTTATTCATCGATGATGCACGTCACCATTAATTATTTATTACTGAGTACATGGGTCCTGTAATCGTTCCTGAGGAACACAGCTTGCAAATTGATAGGATGTATAAAAAAAGCATTAATTTTGTATTCTAGTGTAAACAGTTGAACGAATATTTATTAAATCATAAATAAATTCAGACATAATAGTTAATCTTTTAATTAGTTGTATTGTATCAATAGGTCATATAAAATAATCTATCCTAAAGTGTTTGAAGCGTTGATATCTTTTAGCACTGAAATGTTTTTCTACTAAATAGTACCCATAGATTGGCTGTTATTTACTCGATTCTATTGCATTAGGAAAATTGATGCAATACTTGGACATCTAAAAGACAATGTTATGTCATTTATAGTTTATTATAAACAAATTACGATATTTTTCGCAAATTTATTTATTTATTTATTAGAACTCCACTTGGCTTAGTACAACTTTCATTGCAGAAATTTGCTAATAAAATGCCCACTTTGCTTATTACTGATTTCAGAGAAGATGTATAGGGTCTATTTTTAGAACAAGTTGCATGTAAAGCTTTTTATAACTCTGAAATATGAGTGTATGAGTCGTTATGACTTCTAGAACTAATAATGAATCTTAATTTTGTTGATGTAATACATATCACTCTGACTGTAGTATCGACAAAGTTATGACTTATATCACCAATCATACTATGATTTCTCATTTATAGTCTTAATTAAAATACCCTATCTAGTAAATTTAACAGATCTTTAAGGTATACATCTGATATTTGGGTAATTTATATTTTAAACACGAAAATCATTTAGAAACTTTACTTAATACAATTCATTCTCGGGCTGTACCTTTAACCAGGAGCGGAGCCTCATGGATACCTCCACAGCGTTCCAATCCAAACCGGATTGGGACCTGATGGGCTTGTTACCAAGGAAAAGGTAGACTGGGCAATGAGGAGTTTCTCACCATACAAATCCTTAGGGATGGACGGGATTTATCCGACTCACATACACTGGGGTAGGGATGTTATCCTGGACACCCTCGTAGACGTGTACAAGGAATGTATTGCCTTCAGCTACACACCCTATGCATAGAGGGAAACTAAAGTAATTTTCATATCAAAACCAGGACACTTAGACTACACCATAGCGAAAGCATACCGACAAATAAGCCTCTCATCCTTTCTGCTAAAGATGCTGGAGAGGTTATCACTACAGTCATAGTGAAACACCCTTTACATCCCAATCAAAACACATACTATGAAGGCAGGTGGACGAACTCGACCCAGCACACCGTGATGAGCAGAATTGGTTGATCTTTTGAGCAAAAAGCCTTCACCCTTGCGACTTTCGTGGACATTAAAGGAGCCTTTGATAAAACCTCCTTCCCAAAGATAACGAGACTTGTATATCGGGTCGCAAAGGGTTGCCCACAGGGGGAAGTGATGTCTCCCGTACTAGTCCTGGAAACTAGTCGTAAACGAACTACTGGAATCACTGAATAAACAAGGCTTGTACATGGTATGTTACGCCGACGATATCACGATCCTACTTTCCGGTAACTTGGAAAGTATGCTAGCAAAACGTATGTCGGATGCTCTCGACATAGTTAAAAAATGGTACACAGACCAAGGATTATCCGTAAATCTAACAAAAAACGGAACTGATGCTGTTCACAAGGAAAAGAAAGTACTCACCCTGACACACAGCCACAGTGCGGCCAATGTTGGCATATGCATCAATAATATGGTGGCCAAGAACGACCACGAAATCAGCCGCAAGGCTCCTAGACCACGTTCAACGAAGCGCCCTTTTGAGCACGACAGAGCCATAAGAACAACACTAACAGTGGCTATGGAAGCCATGCTGCAACTGTTTCTCTTGAGCATATTTATCAGAGAACAGGCAGCAGCGGCGGCTATAAGTCTTCGAGCAACAAAGGTATGGCTTGTAAGAAACGGAGGTGGAGAACACCAGGATCTGGGGAAAAGAAATCCCGAGATTATAATGCCGGTGGACAATATCCCTCGAAAATACATTTTCGCCAAAAAGCTTCAAATAGACCTGAGATACGAAGACTCAGGAGTAGGAAGCACGCAAAAAGATATTCACATATACACTGATGGATCATCAGCGGAAGCAGGAGCATTCAAGTTGAAATGTTACAAAGCCTTGGAAAAAGTGGCTCGTAACAACAAGGCGACTCTATACTGGGTAAAAGAACACAACAACAGCAGAGGTAACAGAATAGCAGATGGTTTGGCGAAGAAGACATCCGGACGAACGTTATGCGGACTGAACCTCTCCCTGTTGCCCTCCCTTCTAGATCTGAGTACCCTACTGAAAATTGCATCAATGAGATGAAACAAAGAGCAATGGAACAACACACCTGGCTGTAGGGTCTTAAAAACTTTATCTCAATGAACACCAAAACGGACAGATACTGTATGCAACGGCCCAGAGGAATCCTACGGAAGGTCGTATGGTTCCTAACAGGATACTGCAATTTAAGATCATAAATGAACAAACTGGGACTACAATCTAGCCCTATCTGCAATCTAGCCCTATCTGCAATCTAGCCCTATCTGCAAAGGGTCTTGACTGCCCCGTATTATCCAACCTACGTGATTCCACAATGGGAAAGGGTACAATTTTGTATTTGTTCTATTTGGAATCATTTTGCTTATTCATGGCCCTTCTTGCTTGGTTTTTCAGCGCCTCAAGTGCACCACCATGCATGTGTGGGTCCCTCGTCTTTTCTAGTTTTTAGAAGGCATACTTTCGTGTACGCTGATATCATGCCCTTCTGGAGTGCGTCGGTCGTATTCTCCTTTTCGGGTATATCTTTTTTTGGCTCTTTTTCCAGATCCCTAGTTTTAGAGATCCTGGTGAGGGTCGTTTTTAAGTTCCCTCTTGATCAGTTTTGGATCTCTGTACTGGGTTGTGTTTGAGCCTTTTAGTATAATTTGAAATTTTATCCATCTATGGTTTGATATTGTGACTTTTTGTAAATACGGGCCAGTTCTCTACATACCTTGTAATGTGAGTACTAGCAAGCGTGAAGTCAATACAACTTTGATAACGGGAGTTTATAAAGGTCGGTTCTTTACCTCTATTTACTATATTGAAGTTTCTACTTAGTATAAAGTCATGCTACAACTTACTCTCAGTGTTATTTTCTTGGCATCCCCAAACATGATAAGTATTATGAAATATCAAGTGGTTAAGGCAGTAGAGGCGAAGGATGGTTTATGGTTAATAATACCGTTATTAGTAACAAAAGTATTAATAATTTGGCCTTATGATAAATACGAAGGGACTTAGACACGCTTAACTTCGATTTTGTAGGTGTGATGCATCCTGGAGATACCCTGTTTAATTTCTTTATTAACGGTTTGCCTAACTTTACAAGGCTTCTGCTCGATTAATACTATAATTGGCTTTACTGGCGTTTCATCCATCCTATGAGTAATCTACTATAACTTCTACTATAACTGTTATCACCTCAAACAGTTTAGTAGTTCTTTTCACTACTGGTTTTTCTACTGGAGTAATCCTTGTAGTTTGTACTGCTTTTTTATTGGTCAATTCTGATTTTACGTCAATGGTCTTCGCAGCAACTTCTATAACTGTATTTTGTGAGTCCTGAGTTGGCAAATGCAAGGGTATACGCACGTTTTCGTGATACTTCAGTCGCTTTACGCTCTTTGGTGCGTCGTTAAATTAAAACTCCATGTTTACCAGACCTTTTAAAGATCTCTACTTTTCGCACTACTTCTTCTGCGCTCTTTTATACTTTCTCCGGCTTCTGTCATAATTCCACTTAGTGTGTCTTTTTCTGTGGTGTGATATTGTAGGGGACTCGGGGCTAATAATCTTGCGACTATTAAAAAAATATCGAAGCAAAATAACTTTGAAGAATTGTAGTATATATACCGAAAAAATCAGGTATTGCATTACAAACTAATGACCACATAGGATAGGAGTTTTTTTCGCGCACTTTAATTATATCTCCAGGTGGATACTGAGGCATAGAACCCTTAACGGGAATATAAATGTATTCAATTCCACTCTTGGAAACTGTATGTATAGGTAAGTTAAGAGTGAGATTGTTATTGGCTGGATATCAACGCGTATTGGAGGTGCTTCAGGCTTAGGTTTTTGTATAATTTTCTCTTGTTGGTGTACTGGTTTCCTGCAAAGCAAGTGGTTTCGACGTTTCCTTATCCTAAGAGCGCTTGCAAAGAGTCATGTTTTCTTTTTAATAAAACTTTTTCCATATCGTCCGTAATCCCTTCATCTTTTTTTTATGCGACGTTTTTCCTGATATATATAGTTACTCTACTCTCTATCTATTTTGGATCGTATCAGCGTAGAGACAAGAAATCGAGATTTACTTTCCAGAATTCAACTCTCTAGGTTAACCATCAATTACGATATTACCATAGAGGTGCCATCTATTGTCTAAACGTTGCACTAAATCCCAAATGGGTGTACGATTTTAAGTATAGTGAATATCAAGATCGCAGAAATCACAAGAGTCATATAGCTTGAAAATATTGTTTCATTTACCATGTTTTAAATTTTGCAAGACATTTTTAAGTAAACAATTATGATCGGCGGAAGGAGACTATTAATTTAGATCAAAAATGTTTCTTTATTTATCATACTTTTTTTTACAGAAAATTTTTAGAGAAGATATATTGATTGCAGAGGTGAAAAGAGTAATTTAACAGGAACTTTTTTCCGCATTTATTGACAGATCACAAATGACAGTTAACAGATAACATTTGAGATAACTGTTGACAATTGACAGATCACAGATGACAGATGGCAGATGACAGATGACATAAGGCAATTGACATATTGAAGTTAGCAGATGATAGTTGACAGTTGACAATTAGTTTATAGATGACAAATGACAGGTCACAATTGACAGATAATTGTTGACATATGGCAGGTGACGGATAACAGTTGACAGATGACATTTGATAGATAATAGGTGATATCAGTTTAAAATGATGTAGTTAACACATGACAGGTGATAATTGACAGATAGTAGTCGATACATGAAAGTTGACAATTGTCAGATGAGTTTATAGTTGTCAGATCATAATTGACAGGTTTTTGAAAGATGACAGATGACAGTCGACAGATGACGGATGGCAGTTGACAAATGACAGTTTATAGTTGTCAGATCATAATTGACAGGTTTTTGAAAGATAATAGATGACAGTCGACAGATGACGGATGGCAGTTGACAGATTATAGTTAATAGATGACTGTTATTTGTATTACAATGGCTTCCTTGAAATGTAATATTAATATTTGATTGGTCAGGACCAGGAAGAAGGTGTGAATTAAAACAACGGTTTACAACTCATGGGCCAACGTTTCGTTTGATTTATTCAAATTTCCTCAGGGCTCGAGTGTAAAAATTCGAAACTTACACAGTCAGCTTACATAAACTTAATTACACACCTTCTTCCTGCGCCTGACCATTCAAATATTAATGTTAATAGATGACAATTACATATAGCAGTTGAAAGATGACAGATGGCAGATGACAGATGACATATGACAAATGACAGACGACAGACGACAGACGACAGATGACAGACGACAGACGACAGACGACAGACGACAGACGACAGAAGACAGAAGACAGAAGACAGAAGACAGAAGACAGAAGACAGAAGACAGAAGACAGAAGACAGAAGACAGAAGACAGAAGACAGAAGACAGAAGACAGAAGACAGAAGACAGAAGACAGAAGACAGAAGACAGAAGACAGAAGACAGAAGACAGAAGACAGAAGACAGAAGACAGAAGACAGAAGACAGAAGACAGAAGACAGAAGACAGAAGACAGAAGACAGAAGACAGAAGACAGAAGACAGAAGACAGAAGACAGAAGACAGAAGACAGAAGACAGAAGACAGAAGACAGAAGACAGAAGACAGAAGACAGAAGACAGAAGACAGAAGACAGAAGACAGAAGACAGAAGACAGAAGACAGAAGACAGAAGACAGAAGACAGAAGACAGAAGACAGAAGACAGAAGACAGAAGACAGAAAACAGAAGACAGAAGACAGAAGACAGAAGACAGAAGACAGAAGACAGAAGACAGAAGACAGAAGACAGAAGACAGAAGACAGAAGACAGAAGACAGAGGACAGAAGACAGAAGACAGAAGACAGAAGACAGAAGACAGAAGACAGAAGACAGAAGACAGAAGACAGAAGACAGAAGACAGAAGACAGAAGACAGAAGACAGAAGACAGAAGACAGAAGACAGAAGACAGCAGACAGAAGACAGAAGACAGAAGACAGAAGACAGAAGACAGAAGACAGAAGACAGAAGACAGAAGACAGAAGACAGAAGACAGAAGACAGAAGACAGAAGACAGAAGACAGAAGACAGAAGACAGAAGACAGAAGACAGAAGACAGAAGACAGAAGACAGAAGACAGAAGACAGAAGACAGAAGACAGAAGACAGAAGACAGAAGACAGAAGACAGAAGACAGAAGACAGAAGACAGAAGACAGAAGACAGAAGACAGAAGACAGAAGACAGAAGACAGAAGACAGAAGACCGAAGACAGAAGACAGAAGACAGAAGACAGAAGACAGAAGACAGAAGACAGAAGACAGAAGACAGAAGACAGAAGACAGAAGACAGAAGACAGAAGACAGCAGACTGAAGACAGCAGACAGCAGACAGAAGACAGAAGACAGAAGACAGAAGACAGAAGACAGAAGACAGAAGACAGAAGACAGAAGACAGAAGACAGAAGACAGAAGACAGAAGACAGAAGACAGAAGACAGATTATAGTATACAGTTGAGGATTTGAAAACAGTTGAAGCAAGTTCAGATATTTTATACAGCTGTAATACTCACGAAATATTGTGTAGAATGTATGGTGAACTTGTGCAAGATGCATGGTTATATGCTTACTTGAAGTTAATTGCTACAAGTACATATATAAAAGTGTAAAAAGGGATATTTAAAGAGAATACTTTAGTTTACACCGGAGAGACCATGAGGTAGGATACAAAAAAGGTATATATATATATATTTGAAATAGAAGTAAAAATTTAAAAAAATGTATTATATTTTGTAAAGAAATGACAATGTGATAGATGTGTACAAAAATGATATGACTTGTAGCTTCAAATTGAAACATTGTCATTTTTAATAACTGGATGACAGTTATTATTTTTTACAAAATGGAAATGGAAGCTAAATCGAAATAAATATATTTTAGAAACAATTTAAGATGTATTTAAAATGAAAATACTTCAAATGCTCGACCAGAAAAAAGAAAGATGTAGTTAACAAAACTATTTGCAATACTTTCAATCGAATGGAAGCACTCAATGTTTTAATTAATGAGTGGATTTGCAGAGACATCCAGAAATTTGTGCATCACTGAACCATGATTAAAGGTATCGGTTTGTCTAAATTAAATTTGAATATAAGACTATTGGAAGAAGGCCATCATAGAAATGTATGCAAGGATTTTATCTTTATAATCGTGTTCATAGATATAATTATGACTTTTTTTTTTCGTATCTCTTTATCCTTAAAAGAAAAAGACATTGGAGTCGTAGATATTTTCTTATAGATAATTACTGCTGAAACGCATTTAAATATTATCTAGCAATACATTTTACTTAACCTACCTGAAAATGCAATACTAGTTAGTTATCTTAGATAATTGTTTTCTTATTTATGAATTGAAAGAAGAAGAACTATAGAAAAGGCCCATTCGTTCATGTGATTTGACGATGATACATTTTGAAGTCTAGAAACATATAGATTTTGTTTATTCAAAACTTATGTTGAAACCATATATAAATTCATTTGTAATTCATTGAGTACAAAAAAGGGTAGAAAGTAAAAAAAAGATGCTCATTTAGGTATCAATTATTAACCTAATTAAAATGAAAACCAAATCAGATACTGAAATTATTTTTAGCTTAAGATATGTTACACACAAGTACAGTCATGCAAGAAAGTAGTAGCATTTTTGTGATATATGATAGCATTCTAAAGGCAATAAGAAAAAAAATAGATTGTAAACCTATGGATGAAGGCATTGAATTCTTCTTTTGGAGTATGGATATTTACCAATAAAATCGCGAGAGGATAAGTGGATATGCTACAACTGCACATTTAAAAAGTATAAATTGTTTTTGATAATGTTTTGTTTTGTTCCTGCTTAATTAAAATCTTAAATTATCACCCCATTATTTAACGCCGTAGATAGTAATAAAATCTGCTATTATTATCATTGTTAGAAAAAATGAAATAAAATATTAATTAAAGACCTTAGAATTTATTTCTTGGTTGGTTAATTTTTGTTTTATTCAACTCATTACAATTGTTTTGCCATACTGTGGCTTGTTCAGGTGAAGGATATATGTGTATAATGTATATTCTTTACCCAAAGAAGAACAATTGTAGTGAGTAAAGAGAAAAATAAAAATATTTGAACATCAACCACTTATTAGTAGTAGCAAATCGACCCGGCCCTTCTGTCCAAACCGACGGACATTATGTCCAGGAAGCTCGAATTCGAATTACCGTTTAAGGTGTCGATCGAGGACCCCAAAACGGCTTTGATGAGAGTCAAGGAGTTCGGACGAGGGATATCAGCCTGGTACACGGATGGTGCCAAAAATACCAGAGGTACTGGAATAGGCATTTATGGGCCTAACCAAAACCACAGGAGCTTCATGGCTCTGGGCACGACGCCCACGATTTTGCAAGCGGAAACGATTACAATTGATATGTGCGCCAGAGAATGCTTGGATAGGCACCTAAATGGCGCGCATATATACATCTGCTCAGACAGCCAAGCCGCATTAAAGGCTGTTCGAGCCTATAGTCACGGCTCACGGACTGTCTGGGAATGTCGAAGATCCCTCTCGCAACTGGCGAAGAACAACTTGTTGACCCTCATGTGGGTCCCAGGGCACGGGAATATTAAAGGCAACGAAGTGGCCGATGAACTCGCAAAAAGAGGTGCAAATGCCACTCCTATAGGACCAGAGCCGTTTTGTGGACTCCCCATGGCGCATAGAAGAGAGGTGGTGCAAAAATGGGAAGAGGATAGAAGACGTAAGTATTGGAACAATGTACCAGGTCTACGTCAATCAAAACGACTCCTGAAACTCGATCACAGCCACAAGGTGCTTGAACTCACAAGGAACGAGCTAAGAACTTTCACCGGACTCATGACAGGGCATTGTGCCCTCCGATACCATTTTCGGAAAATGGGAAAAGAGGAAAGTGGAAACTGCAGATTGTATGATTCGGCAGATGAAACTACCGAGCACATACTATGCACTTGTGTCGCAATTGCTCACAAGCGTCTTTCACACTTCGGCAGGGACCGATTATCCCCCGAAGAAGTGAGCATTATCACCCCCAAGATAGTCACCAGGTTCATAGTGATTGGTTAAGGGTAGAACAATAGATCTGTTAGGTCGCAGTTCACGAGAGGCTAACACACCTCACTAAGACCCTACTTAACCTATAACCTATAACCTAGTAGTAGTAGTAGTGTTTGGCTATCGACCCTGTGGTCCTTCCGCCGTGTGATTTGTGTATTTGTGTGTGTGGAAAGAGTTTGTTATTTTAAAGGATTTAAATTTAAACTCTAAAGCACCATTAATGCGCCACCACCTACGTGTACCACCTATTATTAATTAGATATAATATGAATCTTTAATCAATGAGTGCACAATTTGAATTCCAGAGCGGCAAGTCGGCAGCAGAAGTTATTGAGAATCTGTTTGCTGGTAGGGAATTTTGTTAAAAATGATATGAAAAAAATTAGAAATTGATTAAATATCTCTAAGTTAACTTTACTTTCCGATTTTAAACAGGTTATTGGGTGCACATGATGTAGGTTAAAAGTTTAAATAGAGGATTGATCCGTCTACTTACTTATTATTGAAAACTGTTTTATTAACGTTATTTTTTCAACTTATTTAGAAATGAAAAACGGTTATTTTACTTCTATTATTATCTGATAACAAAAAATTGTAAATTAAATTTGTTAAAATTATTATTGAATTAAAAAGGTATTTTATGACGGTATGCAGATATATAATATAAGCTGCTGTCCACCACTACAGTGGTGTATTCTTTGTAAGTATATATATATATATATATATATATATATATATATACGTATCTATATATATCTTGATTCAGATATAGATATAGGGAACAGCCATAATGGAAGCAAAAGCGGAGCAGGAACGGCAGCGGGAATATGGGGAACGCAATGACGTCATACCTTCAGCGGGGGAAAGAGGGCTCCGTCAATACTTGTTGCAAACTGTGTCAACGTGGGGGGAAACTGGGTCGATAGAGGGGAAGACGGCATGCAGGTCTATGACCCGACGGTTCAATACACTGAACCCCTTACTCTGTTTCAATTCATATTCTCTGGGTAAAGGGGGGTAAATTGCACAAATAATTAAGGGAATAATTATAAAAATTATATCAAAATCAACAGGACAGGTAATTAAATGTATGTGTGGAAATAGTTAAGTTTAATTTAAAAAAAAATTTACTTGATTTGTAGTATTTAGCCAGTATTGACGTGACGCGCGTTTCTGGTGAAGGTGCCGGGACAAAATAATTTTAAATTCATAGTTTTTAGTAATTGATAACAAATAATGTAAAATATTATTAGATGTAAGAGGTTATTAGCTGTGTTTAAAAATAAATATTAGTTGAAACTTTCAAGTAGTCTATGGCGCTGACGTCATCAACAGCATATGGACTGGCTTTAAAACTGCACTAAATTTTAAATATAGAAACAACTACATTAATAGTAATAAATATTGTTCCATTAAGGTTGACAAAAATGTATTTTATTCCGAATTGACGTCATTCATTCTTGCGTATGCGCGGAAATGCTAGAGGATAATATTTAATTTTAAATATATATTAATTATACAAATGATAAATTTATTTATATAAAAACGAAAAAGATTTATTTATAATGAAATATAATGTTTTAATAAATCGATTTTATAGTTGTTTGCTATTTGATAATTTTTGTTATTAAATCAATACTTTTTCAATGTGATCACGACAAATGTGACATATTAAAACTAAAAAATAAACAGAAAAATGAATATTTATATGTAGCCAATAGTTGGTGCATGTAGTTAGTATGGAGCAATTGGTGACACGGTACCTAATAAATAAACATCTTCAGTCTGGGACTATTTTCGGATAGGCGATAGCTGCTATTGGGTGCAAATACTTACAGGGTGCCCCATTTTACATTACGGTCTCGAATAACTTGAAAACAATGCATCCTAACGAAAAATGTGCCGAATGGAAACTTTCATAGTTTCGAGGGGGACATCGGATTCTGATATATAATAGGGACTAAGGGGAAAGGGGTTCAACTTAATAATATTAAATGCGAACCCTTATTTTTATTGCAGATTCCGCCAGAGAGTAAAAAATATGTTAATTGTAATCCGTGATTATTCTTCTAGACCCAACAACTTATTCTCTAGTTGGCCCAGTTTCCCGGCCCTCTTAGAATCTTGGGTGAAAGTATTTTCTCAGAATCCGATATCTTCCTCAAAACGATGTGTTTGTGTGTAGGTTTTTCTTAAATAAGAACGGATTTATTTCATCTGAATCTGTTGAAACATTTTTTTCAAAAAAACGAATTTTTACGATTCTAGTGCCATCTATATGGAATTCGAAAAAAGTCGCCAGATAAAAAATGCATATTTTTACGCTCTTTCCGAATTTGCAATAAAAAGGGGATTTTCATTTAAGATTTTCATGTTGATACCCTTTTCCGCCTCCCTTGGGGTCTGGGGGATTATTTTGTTAGAATCCAATATCCCCCTCGAAAGTGTGAAAGTTTCTATTCGGCACACTTTTCATTACGATGCATTGTTTCAAGTTATTCGAGACCGTAATGTAAAATGGGACACCCTGTATATGAAATTAAAAATGTTTTCCGAGTAAAATAATTTCTCCGAGTATTACTGTATGTACTGCCATTATTTAAGGATTTTTAAACACACCACAGAAGTTATTATGTAATGGCAATCTCCAGACACATGTTTCACTGTATACTGGTCGTCCCTGAAGCTACCATAGTTATATTGGTCGTTCAAATTAAAAAGCCCGAATTATTTTGTGTCATCGATTGGTAAAACCACTAGCCGCGTTATAATGTTATTGTTTTCTTATTAAGAAAACAACATAAGAGCTAACAGATTAACAGAAGATCAGCCTAAAGCCGCTAATACTGTTTATAATTTTCTTGATACAAATTATTTATTTAAAAGCAAAATAAAATATTTTCGCTTCAGCAACTTCTAATACATAGAAGTGTTTCTTTAACTGATAGTGTCCAGTCAAAGTAAGAGGCCACTTTAGCGTTGGGTGTTCATATTGTGTTTCTGAAATAAGCACAAGTAGATCTTGCTTTGTATTCTGCTAGAATATTGTATTGAAATGTGTTTTAGAGATTGCTTTTGTATAGGGGCACAAGCCTCTTTTTGATTTTCAAAGATGCTCCTTTTTTGCTACAGCATCCGCCCTATTGTTCCCTCTCGTATTTGAGTGTACCTTGATGCAGAATAGGGCAATTCTGTTATTCACAGATGCAATCTCAAATGCCATGACAGATATATTTGCCAGTCTTAATAAGCCCTTGGGTTGTGTTAAGATAGTAAGGCTGGTCTTACAGTCTGTGTAAATGTACATGTTTACTCGTTTTATTTAGTTCAGTTATTTTTTGGGCACCTGGATGATTGTTGACTGTTCGGCCAAGGGTATTTTTAGTTCAAAATTCAGTTCGGCACATATATATTGTTTTTTTGCTTCATTAATACCCGGTGCCTAGTCCGGTCCGCCTTTCGACACAACATGCAGTTGTTTCTTAATATTAACGCTGTATTTAGCTCCTGTTTGTGTAAATAAGGGGAATAAGAGACAATAAAGCCTCCACCGTTGACGTCGGTGAGGTGCACAGGGGGCAGTAATATCCTAGAAGTTGAATGTGCTGTAGCTTACTTGCAGTTTTGTGTTTAACCCTAGGCCATACAACTGCTGCATGTGTTCTGTAACTTTGAGATTACTCATTTTAGGATCTAGGATAACCCCTAAATACCTTACCTGTGAAGCTAGAGTTAGTGTGGTGTTGAGTATCCTGGGCAGCTTCATTCTGTCGGTTTATTTTTGTTTGTGAACAGCATCAGTTTTGTCTTAGTTGGATTTACCGAGAAAGTATTTCTCCACTATATTGAGGGCGCTTTGCATTAGTTCAGTGAATACACATTCATAGCAGCCTTGAAGCAGATTTGTTATATCAACTGCATATCTTATGGCTGGAAAACCAGATTCGTTTAGTTCCCTTAACAAGTCGCCTATCACGATGTTGCATAGGATATGAGATAGTACTTATCCCTGTGGATAGCCACAATTCAACCTTGCTGTAGAGACATGCTGTTAAAGAAGGCTGTGTTAAAAACTCCTTTTAATTTGATAAATAGACCTAATAGATATTTTATTTACCAATGACTCCTAAATATGGGTAACCACACACTGGAGTGCTGATTCGGTTGAGCGTCCTGATAAGTACGCGTGTAGATTTGGGTAAAGAGTATTTGATTTTAGAATATGGTTCTTGATGTACTGATCGGAAAGCTTCTCCAAGGTTTTCACCATAAACCATGAGGCTTATCGGTATAAATTTAGCATGGTTGTAGTCTTCCTTGCCTGGTTTGGGTATAAATACCATCTTTACTTCTCTCCAGCTTTGGGGAACATATCTAAAAGCTATGCAGGCCCCAAACAGAGTCACCAGGTGTTGAAGAATAGATTCCAGTCCCCATATAAGTAGGGCTAGGTAAACTCCATCCATTCACGGAGCCTTAAAAGGTGGAAATGTTTAAATGGAACCTGGGCCATTCAAATACCTAGGGTCCTATTGGAGGGTTATATATAGGTTATAGGTTAAGTAGGGTCTTAGTGAGGTGTGTTAGCCTCTCGTGAACTGCGACCTAACAGATCTATTGTTCTACCCTTAACCAATCACTTCCCAAGCAGGTCCCACGTCCACCATGAACCTGGTAACTATCTTGGGGGTGATAATGCTCACTTCTTTGGGGGATAATCGGTCCCTGCCGAAGTGTGAAAGACGCTTGTGAGCAATCGCGACACAAGTGCATAGTATGTGCTCGGTAGTTTCATCTGCCGAATCACACAATCTGCAGTTTACACTTTCCTCTTTTCCCATTTTCCGCAAATGGTATCGGAGGGCACAATGCCCTGTCATGAGTCCGGTGAAAGTTCTTAGCTCGTTCCTTGTGAGTTCAAGCACCTTGTGGCTGTGATCGAGTTTCAGGAGTCGTTTTGATTGACGTAGACCTGGTACATTGTTCCAATAATTACGTCTTTTCTCCTCTTCCCATTTTTGCACCACCTCTCTTCTATGCGCCATGGGGAGTCCACAAAACTGCTCTGGTCCTATAGGAGTGGCATTTGCACCTCTTTTTGCGAGTTCATCGGCCACTTCGTTGCCTTTAATATCCCCGTGCCCTGGGACCCACATGAGGGTCAACAAGTTGTTCTTCGCCAGTTGCGAGAGGGATCTTCGACATTTCCAGACAGTCCGTGAGCCGTGACTATAGGCTCGAACGGCCTTTAATGCGGCTTGGCTGTCTGAGCAGATGTATATATGCGCGCCATTTAGGTGCTTATCCAAGCATTCTCTGGCGCACATATCAATTGCAATCGTTTCTGCTTGCAAAATCGTGGGCGTCGTGCCCAGAGCCATGAAGCTCCTGTGGTTTTGGTTAGGCCCATAAATGCCTATTCCAGTACCTCTGGTATTCTTGGCACCATCCGTGTACCAGGCTGATATCCCTCGTCCAAACTCCTTGACTCTCATCAAAGCCGTTTTGGGGTCTTCGATCGACACCTTAAACGGTAATTCGAATTCGAGCTTCCTGGACATAATGTCCGTCGGTTTGGACAGAAGGGCCGGGTCGATTTGCTGCAGTATTTCTAAGTGTCCTGTCTAGTCCCCGGCAGTGTTTTCTTTCTCTGGTGTAGTCGGAGGGCTGCCACAAGTCCCTCTTTTTGTACCACTAGATGGAGCGGTGTGAGACCAATGATTGCCTCCATTCCCGCGGTTGGGGTCGTTTGCATGGCCCCTGTGATGCTTAGACATGCTAAACGTTGAAGCCTACTCAGCTTCTTTTGCGTGTCTAGTTTTTGGGTCTTCGGCCACCACGCGAGGGCAGCATAGGTGACAATGGGTATCACTGCCGTTCTATAAAGCCAATACGTGATTTTGCGCTTTAATCCCCAGGTTTTTCACATAAGCCGCCGATAGGCCCAAAGCGACATCGTTGCCTTTGCCATGATTTTGTCGACATGCTGATTCCAAGTCAGTTTGGTATCCAGAATTATACCCAGGTACTTTACTTCGTTGGAGAGATTTATCTCTATTCCATTCAGCGAGGGAGCCTTTATGTGCAGCTTCCTTCTACGCGTGAATGGAACTATGATCGTTTTATTCGGGTTGATACTTAGTCCTTCCCGAACACACCAGTTATTGATGCTATTCAGCGCTTTTTGCATTAGGATTGTAAGAATGCCTTCATGCTTGCCCCTGATTATTACGGCGATGTCATCTGCATAGCCTTGGGTTATAAAGCCCTTTCCATGCAGTTCATCCAAGAGTCCATCTACCACTATTGACCATAGTGTGGGGGACAAAACTCCCCCCTGAGGACACCCCTTTGTTACAGTCATAGATACTGTGGATCCTGCTAGAGAAGCCGTTACTAATCGGCTTTGAAGCATTGCCTCCACCCATCTTATCGTGGAAGGATATAGTCCTTTATTTATAGCCGCTCGTTTTATTGCAGAAAATGAGGTGTTGTCAAAGGCCCCCTCTATGTCTACAAATATTCCGATTGCTATTTCCTTGTATAGGATTGCTCGTTCTGCCTCTTTGACGAGGTGATGTAGAGCATCGACGGTGAATTTGCCAGCTTGAAATGCGAATTGCTTGGCATTTAAGGGTGTTCTTATAAGTGAGTCACCCTTTATGTGCTCGTCGATTATTTTCTCCATAGCCTTTAGGAGAAAAGAGGTTAGGCTGATGGGTCGATATGATTTAGGTTCATCTAGAGGCCTATTGCCCACTTTAGGTATAAGTACCACTTTTGCCTCCCTCCACAACCGGGGTATATACCCTAGTGCATAACTTGCTTTATATATCTCCCTGAGTCCTGGAGCAATTGTATCCAAGCCGCGTTGTAGTAGCGCGGGGAAGATACCGTTCATTCCTGGGGATTTATATGGCTTGAAGCTGTTTATGGCAAAAGTCATTTTGCTGAATATTTTCCCCGCTAAGCAGCGGCTGTCGCGGTTGGAACAGTGAGCCACTGAGCCGGTACTAGCCGCAATTGTGTTTTTAGTCACTACTTTTGATCCCGGAAAGTGAGTCCCTAGGAGTAGCTCTAAACTTTCCTGTTGATCTTTGGTGTGACTGCCGTCAGTTCGTTTTAAGATGCCGACCGCATTGGTATGGTCCTTTGATAGGACCTTCCGGAGTCTATTTGCTGGGCCTTCCAGGCCTTTCGTTTAGACTCCCTCAGTTGCTTATTGAATTCAGTCAGAGCCTGTCTGTAGGCTGACCAGTCCATGATAAGATGTTTCCCATTCCTGCGGCACCAGTCCGTGAGGTTCTTTACTGCCTCTGGTGGTGGGTTGTCTTCGTCCCCTGGAAAGTAGGCTGAGGCAAATACAATTTGCCTCTTGCCATCTCCCGTTGGTACGTCCACGACCGCTGCCACTAGGTCCTGGGTGACGAACTGTGGAATGGGAGCATAATTAGTATCTTCCTATTGGAGGGTGTGCTCCAATCTTCTTTTGAAGGAGTATGAATTTTCTTCTAATCTTCATTCCTATTCTCCATATTTTTACAGTCGGGATAGTTTTTAGGAGTATATCCATTACAAGGTTGTGAATATAACTGCCATTATCTTTTTTCATTAATCCAGCTGTGGGTCATTTGAGAGAAGTATGGTTGTGGACTCAATTTGTTCACAAAATTTCTCCAGGATTTCCTCAGTCGTCGTCTTACCTTATTTGAATAGCGGGAAAAGCTCTTTATAACTGGTCTAATCAATCTCCTCCTTGGAGTGTTGTGCTTTGTTATACGCTTTTCTTACTCGCTTTATTAACTGGTTGAATTCCTTATTACGCCATGATGAGATGATATCCTTATCTAAAAGTAGCGCAAGGTACGTTCTCAACTTTTTGTGTATTCATAAATGAATAGAATTAACTATTTGGTCCCAGAAATCTACTGGCCTAGCCATTTTTCCACATTAACGAGACACCCTATCTTTGAAATTTTGCAGTTAAGTGCAATGGGACAAAATGCATCTGATGTACATTTTTTGTTAATAATATACTTCCGGCTTAACTGGAAATACCATTAAACTTTTTAATTTAAATGGGACATCCTATATACCGGGTGTCTCAGACCACCCGTACCAGCCTTTTATTTCGACTACGCTTGGTCGAATGTGACTGGGACAAAATATTTTATTACCAAAGTGAACCCAAGGAATCCAATGATGAGTTTATTTTTTACCGGATTAATCCGGAAGTACCCGGAACCGGAAGTAACTTTAAAATTTCAAATGGCAACATAGGTCAAGTATGGTATTAATTGATAGGTCTTTTTAAAAGAAACAACTTTTATTAAAATATTTTTTTAATATTTTGCCTATTTACAAAAATAAACGAAAAAAACTAAATTGAAAATTAGTTATCCATTCAACACTAAATTTCCTCAAGTAGGCTTTGCTTTTTTGTTATGTCAAAATAATTGACGTTCGTGAATATTTGAAGTAAAATAAATAATTATTATAAAAGTATTGAATGTGTCAACATGGTTTTTACAAACCTCTAAGGTTTTGATGTGCTGATGATATTAGATGAATGCGGCCAAAAATATCGTGCCGATGAGCGAATTTATGCTGAACGATACCCTCAACGAACCAATCAGTCAAAAAATGTTTTTCGGCACCTTGCAGAACGAGTTAAGACAACTGGTAAGCTACAGGCCAGCCACAACAAAGGTCGAAGTATCAGAAAACGTGTACAAGATGAAAGAACATCAGATATTCTTGCAGCAATTGCTCTGGACCCGAATATATCTACTAGAAGAATTAAAATCGATGCTGGAATAAGTCGCTCCACTGCTTGGAGAGTTTTAAAAACAAACATTTTCCATCCATATCATATCTCTCTACTCCAGAAACTTGAAGAGCGTCATTTTCAAGATTTTTGTGAATGGTTGCCTCATACAAATTATAATCCATCACAAAATTTTATATACAGATGAAGCGACATTCTAAAGCAACGGAGTTGTTAATTTACATAATTCTCACTACTGGAGTGATAAAAACTCTCATTGGTTAAGAGAAGATAATAATCAACACGTGTGGACCCTTAATGTTTGGTGTGGTATTTTAGGAAACCAAATAATTGGTCCGCATTTGTTCGATGGTTCATTAAACGGACCTTCAAGATGACGTTCCATATGCAACACGTTTAACAATGTATTTGCAACAAGATGGTTGCCCAGCTCATTACGCAAGAGTTTCTCGTTAAACCGTTGATCGCCTTTTCCCTGGTCGGTGGATTGGAAGGCTAGGACCATTTCCATGGCCACCTCGTTCTCCTGGCATAACGCCTCTTGACTTCTTCTTGTGGGGACGTATCAAAGACCTAGTCTATAAAGAGCTTCCAACCTCGAGTGTGAAGAAGAGGATACGGAATGTCTGCTATTCACTTAGTGAAGATGAGATACTACGGGCCGTCAACGACGTTCGAAATCGGCTACAAAGATGCATTGATCAAGAAGGAATGCAATTTGAACCTATCATAAATAATTGAATAGTTGTTTTAATTATCATTTTCTTTACTTTCACACTCTTATTTGAATTATTAAATAAAATACTTTCAAACAATTGGTATTTTTCGTTTGTCGATATAGAAGCCATCCATCTCAAAATAATAATAAAATAATAATTCCGTTTTGAATAAGAGGAACTCTTCTCATCTAGAAAATAACATATTACCCAAGAAAAGTATTGAGGAACAATACGAAGAATCATGTAAGAATATTTGCAATATTAACACATATACAAATTGTTATTCTAACAAAAAAGCAAAGCCTACTTGAGGAAATTTAGTGTTGAATGGATAACTAATTTTCAATTTGGTTTTTTTCGTTTATTTTTGTAAATATGCAAAATATTTAAAAAATATTTTAATAAAAGTTGTTTCTTTTAAAAAGACCTATCAATTAATACCATACTCGACCTATGTTGCCATTTGAAATTTTAAAGTTACTTCCGGTTCCGGGTACTTCCGGATTATTCCGGTAAAAAATAAACTCATCAGTGGATTCCTTGGGTTCACTTTGGTAATAAATTTTTTTGTCCCAGTCACATTCGACCAAGCGTTGTCGAAATAAAAGGCTGGTACGGGTGGTCTGAGACACCCGGTATATCTACAGATTTTTAAAGAGCAAGTTTTTATACATTAGAGTAAAAACCATTTAGATTAACAAATTGATGTTTGTATTTATTGTATGAAATGAATGAATACTATTAGGTTAAGTGGAAGAGCAGTAGTAGTTGGCTATCAACTACCTGAACTTCGCCTACCCTGTTATGTATTATTTTGTAACAACATTTATTTTTTGCCAATAAAGTCAATTTATTATTATTAAGTAGGTAACTGTTAATAAACTGGCAAATTTTAATTTACGTAAATAATGCAGCTGGGATGGTCAAAAATTTTTCGAAACCTGGAAGACCGCAACGAACAAAACTATTAGATAAAACATTGCAATTGATTTTGAGGAACCACCTCAAACTTCTACCACAATTTTAGTAATAAACCATGGTATAAATTGAGGAAAGTTATTGAAAAGTGAAAATTTTCATCCGCATAAGATGCAATTGGTTCAAGAATTATCAGGTGATGATTTTAAGCAACGGCTGGAGTTTTCGAACGACTGATGAACATCTGTAATCTCGACGAACAATTTGCATCTAATATAGTGTTTCCGGTAAGGCAACTTTTTGTTTAAATGAAAAGTTAGCTGCCATAACTCAAGGTATTGATTAAATGAGAATCCTTATTTTATTCATGAAGCACATGCCCAGCATACACAGAGGTTGAATGTTTTTTTTACAGTAGACGGAAACTTTATTTAGATTTACTGAATAACCAAATAATTCCTGCGCTTCAACAGGTTGAGCAGTTACCACAAATTTGGTTTCAACAAGATGGAGCCCCTCTATACTATGATAGATGCGAATTTTCCAAATAGACTTATTAAACGTAGTGGATTCATCACGTCTTTACGATAAATGCCCAACAAGTTTTGCAGCAATTGAGACAAAGAATTATTAATAAATGTGAACTAAGACATAGAGATGTCTTAGAAAGAGTGAGTCAAGTATGTGTTAATTGTCTGGAGATCAACGTCAAGCAATTTGAACATTTTATTTAATTTTGTTTAAAATCTCATTAGTCTAAAGTATATAAATTCACTTATTCTATTATACAACTAAAAGTGAGTTGTATTCGTTTTTACAGATTTTTAACACTAAACACAGTATGTACAAATTCGACACAACATGGTCTTTAAAAATCTGCGGAAATATATAGAATAAAAAAATAGAAATAAAACATTAATCAGGGAGATCAATAAGGCAAAGGGTAAACTTGAAAATTTCTTCTTAATTCCTTAAAAGGCGAAACTAGTCGAGTAAATAGAGAAAAATGTGAAACCAAGTGTAATTTAATTTAAACCTTCATTAGTAATAGTTTAAAATGTTTCAGAAAGTGATATATTAGAAATTAATTCAAGAAATATATAATATAATTAACGGAGAGAAATATTTTTCTCCGCTTGGTTAACTTTATTAGTCAATAGGACTAGAGGACCTTTTAGAATGGAATACGTCAAAGGGGTTGAGGAGTATGCTGCATCCCGGTGACGTAGATCCACATGCATGGGCACGGGTACGGCCCGCTTGCGACCCTTCCTGCTGCCGCCTGCCGCCGTCACTGCTATATTTAGACCGTCGTTCTAATTCTGCACGCCTCACATTATCGTTATTTACTATACAATCTAATAATATGCCAAGACCACAATCAATCGAAGAGAAATATGAAAAGTAATACGTCATTGTGTTATACAAGCCACAAAATAGGTAATTTATTTTTCTTAGCAATAGAAGTGGCGCACAATAACTTCTTTAAGATTAATTTTTAATTCGAATATGTTTTATTAAGTATGCATGATTTATTTCTATAAATTATATAAAAATATAAAGAAAATTTGCCACTTATGGACAAAATAATATAATATTAAATATTATTCAGTGACAAAAATGGTTTTAAATAAAATAATCTGTAAAAAAAGACATCTTACTACCGAATAATGCAAGATAATGTCATTCGATGTACAAAACTTATTTACTAATATACCACCCAACAAAGTAAGCACAATTATTAAAAGTAAACTGCTAGAAAATAAAACAAATCCTATAATAATCTCCGAAATTTTAAATCTGTTAGATATTTGTATGAAACAAAATTATATCCAATTCAATAATAAGTATTATCTCTAGAAAGACGGCTTAGCTATGGGAAACAGCATCATCTATTCAGTTATTGTAAAATAATACTTTTAATTTTTTATAAGGTACATAAATAGAAACATATTGTAGTTTTAAGTTGTAGTGCTACTGGTTTTTATACTTCATATCAATAAAGAGGATCATATTTACTAAAATTATGTGTTAAATGATAATAATCAACAACAATAAATTTCAATTAGATCGAATATAACGTTTAATTCTTATAAATAAAATTCAATGGCTCGGCCATTTCCCGGTATTATTGGGATACCCTGTATATTTTAGAAAACTATATTTACTTGTTAGAAATAAGATCTCAGTTCAGATTTCGTAATAAAGTTACAATTTCACATTTATTAAAGATATATTGGAAACAATCGGCTAATATAACCAGCTTTTACTTAAGGCGTGATCTGGTTTAATCCCAAACTAATTGTCATTGCATTTTTTGGTATAATTATCCATAGCACAAATTACGCTATATCATGAACCTCCTACCTTCTTTGTTTCTCAAGTAAGCAGAATCATCTTTATACATAGATATTTGATAACATAAGTAAACACTTGACTCTTTTTGAATAAATAAAAACTTACTACACAGACAATTCTTCACCAATTTAATATACACTTATATCTTATTGATATTTTTTCCAATCAATTACTTGATTGAATTAATGAGGCGAATATATGATAAACCTTAATAATATTGTTATATGAAACAACACAGTTGGGAGTTTTATTTTTTATTTAATCACTGCACATGTTTTATTATAGAGTGGCTTCATCAGGCAATGAATAGTGTTCATTTGTATGGTGAAACATGTTGCAATTATCAAAAATAAAAAGTTCAATTTTCAAGTTTAGTTTAGTAATAAAATTTCTTGTATTACTTCTATGTAATTAATTTTAAACTTATACGGTATCATTTATTTAGTATTCTTTATAATCATCTGCAGATACATGTTTCCATCTCTCGATCTCTTCAGTATAGCTTTATTATAAAATTGATTTTAAATACAATAAAAACATTTACTGAATTAATAAAATGAAATAAACTTGATTATTTAATTGTTTTTGCTAGTTCAATTTAATGAAATTAGTCTAAATTCAATTTTTGTTCATAACTTTTCATTGACTTTTAAACAGTCTCAAGTACATTTTATCATTTATTAGTTTATTCAACAGAAATAATTTCATTCAAATTAGTGTTGCTTTGATAGTTCTACTATTTGTAGTATGCAAATTACTTTTGTATCATTCAATATCTGTCGAGGTATTAGCCAAAGAAGTAGTTGTTTCAATAAGTAATTTGTTTTGTAGTCTTGATAAGGCTCATTGTTGTTGATTCACGAAATGTTTTCGTATTTTTAAATTATTACCAACATATATATCCGAAAGTTTACGGCTAAGCCAGAATTTGTCTTCAAAGTTCCAAAAAATATTATTTCGTTAGATTATTATAGTCGAACTCTTTTTAAATTAAAAATAAAATCATTAACTATCATACATATTTTCAGTTATTACGGTCATAACATTTTTGAGAAACAAACCAAGTGTTGTTAGTTCTAACCAAAATAGTTAAAAAATGTTTCATCAAGTGTTAAGTGAGTATTTAATTAAAAAAATAATAAATTTTGTACCATTATTTTGTCCATCACCATCACCATCACCATCACCATCACCATCACCGTCACCATTACCATCACCATCAAATTCCAGAATAGACGATTGTTATATGAGATTTATTTAATGTTACTAGAAAAATACAATTGAATATTGAATAGTTAATGTTATTAATATAAAATTATTCAATTTTGTTTGATTTTAAACTGCCGAAATGGTTAGTAGTAGTAGTAGTAGTGTTAGGCTATCGACCACGTGGTCCTTCCGCCATGTGTCATTTGTGTATTTGTGTGTGTGTAAATGAGCTCGTTACTTTAAAGGATCGCCCCCGTCACTCTAAAGCACCATTAATTGTATCCCAATGGTGAATGGTACCGGTCACCCATCCGACTACTGACCCGAATCAACGTTGCTGCACGTCAGTTCGGGGCCGTAACCGATGCGCCACCACCGGCGTGTAACCGAAATGGTTAATTATTCGAAATGAAATGAATTCACGTCCGAGATTCGATTGTACTGTCACTTTTGACAAATACGAACCAACAACACCTACTGGGATTTTATCACCCTACTGGGATTTTATCACTTTTTATCACCTCTTCCGTTTTGTTTTATCGAGATAAACAAGGCTGCTGTAATTTGAAGTGCCACCATATTACTTCTAACCTTGAATTTGACACAAAATCCCGAATCCGTTATCCATTAATTTTGATTAATTACGATATATACCATTGCTTACTTATATAATCATAATTTTAAAAGTAATTTTTATATTATATTCTATTTGTGATATTGTCAGCCCACAAATATAAAATTTTTGAAATGCGTAGTGTGTCATTTTAGAAACCATACGTCATAAGAGCTTATTTTTCTTTGGATAATGAACAGTAACTGTCAATGCGGATCATTTTGTAGAGATGTTAGAATCTTGAGCAACATCTTTCCAATTATTTCACACGAGTCACACAGTCAAGACACCTTGTTTTAACATGATAAAGTTGCTTCACACTCTTCAAGAATTGTACGACAGCCGTTTAATCCTCGATAAGGTTCCCTGGCCCTTAGATTGTAAGATTTGTCCGTTTGTCTTTTTTTCGTCTGATGTTATCTCAAAAGTAAAGCATACATGACTCAACCAAGATAAATTAAATCACGCCATTTATATTCTAAGTGTTCCAGCTCCGATACGTTACATGTAGGCGCCATCTAAAGGACGTAGTTAAATAAAAGATTATTTAATGTTTCTTCCAAAATTATTGATTTTATTGGATTGAAAAGTGCCCATTTTCTCTGTGTTACAAGGTGATATTTTTCAAAAATATTTCTGTCACTATTAAGAATCTAGAATATATTATTAAAACATATCCACAACAAAGTAATAAATATATAACATTATAAAGGGAGTTGAGTTAATGGAGGAGACGTTTAGTAGTAAAACCAAAGATGAAAAACATCATATACTTCTCAAAATGATATACGTAGGGAATGAATACTGCGATAAGTTTTTCTAACAAATAAAAAAAGTAGAAAAAAATGATCTAATTTTTTTTCCTATTTAAATCACAAAACTGATTAGTTAATCTTGCTTTATATTTATACGAGGGTTACCTTTTATATTTAGGGAATGGACCATACAAGTGTTGCCATCTGACAACCGACATGCCTAAGATAAAGATTGAGTTTTTTTTAGTAGAGGTACGTTTTGAAGTCTATACGCCATTTGTATTGTTTCCAGTGCATTATAAAATTCGGCCTCGAAATTTACCCTTGGATTTATCTAATCTCTACTACTATGAATTTATGTACTTAATTCGACCTTTGGCGATGAAGCATTATCAAGTACCACTAGGTATAGATGGTATACGGAATTCAATCGTAACCGTGGTTCCCTTAATAATAACACAAGTTTACAAATTCGTGTTAACTTTAGTACCCGAGCAGATGAGAACGTTATTTGATGCCGTGAACTCAGATCTTCAATCCATGTGTCAAGATTGGTTCTAATTTTCGAGTTCGCGAATGGTGGCAGCCCTGCGATCTTATAATTTTGCTTTGGAACATGTGAAATAGCAGAGACAACGTTGCAAATTAGTTGCGTTTGTGGAGGTTATATGGTCGAAAAACGTAGAAAAATCATAACAAATGCACTCAAATATGCGTATTTGCTGTAGTAAACACTGAAAAGCCATAGGTACCGAACTTGGTGAAAATGTATACTTTTCATTTTGTGTACTAACGTTATGAAGAGAACAGAAAAATCATGAAAACAATATAAATATCCTGACCTATCATCAGTGACAAAGCGAGTTTTACATACGGACAGGGATCCATTGCCAATTTGTCCAGGTAAAAGTGCAAAAATGCACTAAGAACTTCGTATTCTTCACTGGCAAGCAAAGAAAGCGATTTTGTTATGGAAAAAAAAATATTGCAAAGTGAACTGAGTGATTTGATTCACGATTTGAATTTATCGAAACAAAAAACAGATATGCACTGCATCACGCTTACAGGAATGGAAACAACTTGACCTTAGAACACAAGCCAATAATACAGAAAAAGAAATCACGCGATTTTACCGTTTTTCAGAAAAGGAAATGACATGTTTTTCTGCAATGACATGAAAGGTTTATTTGATGTGATGAATACACCATATGATTGAAATTAATGGCGTTTGTTCATAGATGGTTCTAAGTACAGTTTGTAGGCGGCTCTACTCCATATTGGAATTAAAAAGCCATCCATTCTGATTGCTCACGCAGTATAAACTAAAGAGTGCTACGACACAATGCGTAAAATTTTGGCAAAGATCAAACACAATGAGCATTAATGAAAAATTTGTGGCGATATAAAGGTTCAGAAATAAATTAATTGTACTTAATTTCAAAATATATATTAATTGATTTACATATTCATTATAGGTTATTGGTCTGTTGGTTGGGATGCAATCTGGATTCGCGAAATTTGGCTGTTTTTTTGTGTCTGTGGGATAGCCGTGCAGTTGATCATCATTATGTGAGAAAGGTGTGGCCGAGTCGTACCCATTATGAGCCAGGATAAAAAAGCGTGTCCTCTGTACCACTTGTAAACCCAAAGGACGTTTTTTGGCACCTCTTTACATTAACCTTGACCTTATTTGAACTTTGTCGTAGCTTAATTTAATTGTTTCCAAAATTGTCATACGCAAAAATCAAAGAAGGAATATTTGTCGGACCTAATATTCGAAAACTAATGGCTGATGAAAGTTTACATCTTTTCAAAGTGTTGTTCACAACTTTCTCGGATTACAAGCAAGTAATTGACATTTTTTTTTGCAAAATTGCCACAAGATTGAAGCTCGAATGTCTCTCAAGATACATTTTCTGTATTCATATCTGGATTTTTTCCTACAAAACTTGGGCGACACGAGCTTCGAGCAAGGAGAGCGGCTACACCAAGATATTGCGAAAATCAAAAGACTACTGTTCGACCCTAATGCGTGAAACAGATCGCAAGCAGTATGAAAGGCTCAGTTCAACTTTTGTTCATACTTTTTAATTCAATAAAAAACGAATCGAAAACTAGAATAAATTCTAAAAAACGGCCTGCTGATTTGGATCCAGGCCACCAATTTACCTCATAAACAACTTTTTGTTGCTCAGCTCCAAAACTGTGTATACTTGTTTAATTTTCGTTAAGGCCGTCCAAAATCGAATGTTATTCCGAAAAACATTGATGTTGTGAGAGAGTCATGTTACTTATTATGAGATTTAGGCATCCTTGGGGACTCTGGGTTTTTCAAGATATGCAAAATCCAACAAAAGTTGTGAGCACACAAAGCACTTCGAAGCAAATAAGTCGTCTATTTTTTTCGAAAAAAAAACGAACTTGTGGTAACTGCATCATTAGTGCAAATTCGAAAGGTCAATTCTGAATGGTACACAACCATTTGTTTATCGAAAGTCTTCGGATAAACCGAGGAAACCAACCACTGAAGTCGCATCACTTCTTCACCAAGACAATGCCGCTTTCATACATCAGCTCAAATAAGAGAATTGTCGAATTGATGGGGCATAAGCCATAGCGCAGATTTGGCTACCAACGACATGTTTTTATTCCCCCAGAGCAAAAACAAGGTATAGAGACAGCGTTATTCGGAACCTGAAGAAGCGGTTGGTGCTTTTAAAATGCACGTTTCGTAGATTAATGTACATAATTGCAAAAGTGCTTCGAAAATTGGCCCAAGCGCAAGCAAAAGTATAATAATCATCATATAGAATATTTTAAAAACCAATAAATCCACGTAGAATGGTTCTTCTTGTTTTTTATTACCGCAATTGCGTTTAATAGTAACTACATTTATTTTCAAACTATAGATGATACAAATTCAGCAGAGATAAATCAGCACGTATTATTTGTATTTCTATGCGCTTTAATAGTCATGAAATAATTTAGTTTCGTTTATAAAATATAATTCATATTGCCATAGAGAACATATAAACTAATAATTTTTAATTTTATGGGAAAATGAATTTCTATAAAAACCTTTATATTACATTAATAATATTTACACAGATCCTATAACTAATTTTGTATTGAATTGACGAGGCTTTCAGTTAGTGAAATTCCATTATATATAAAGTAAATAGAACACTTGGTTTAAAATCTGTGAAATTTTAAAACAAGTGTTTTTTTTACCTTATGTAACTAATTTTGTGTACAGTGGTTCAACAATATGATTATATACAAAATTCTTTAAATTTTTACTATAGTGACGATATATTGTATATTTTACCATGTAATAATTTACATATAATTCAATATTATTATACTAAAATATTTAGTTTGTAATTATTTATTTATTAAGACTATCCCTTTATATCTACAGTATATAAATATAACAGGTGAGTTCTTCTTAATATAAACTGCCTTTACTTTGTTTAAAACTGCATATATATTTCCTCTACAATTTTTCAATTGACCCTGGTCCAGCCCAATCGACCAAGCCCAGATCCGGGTCGGACCCGACGGATCCCCGGAAATATATTAATTGTCGGCCCAACGGTCTCCCGATATTTTAGAATGAAATTGTCCTACATTCCGGCGTGACGTCAAACGATGACGTCATACTGGGATACGAGTTGGTGGGGAGCACTGCGAAAGTAGGTTAAACAGGGTGCGATGCTCTGATGCTCTGATGCTCTGGATAACAGGTTCGAGGACGCAAAACCGTTCATTCTCAACTATATACTCCCCGTCTCTCTCATCCGTGCTAGCTTTCTCTTTTTCTCCTTTTTGCATACTAGCTACCACATTTCATTACAGGCAACGCCTATATATAGCATTAATACTTTATATAATAATTTGTAATAAGCTAATAAGTTGCATATGATTTTAATATAATTAATCATATTTTAAATTAATCACATTTCAATTTGCATTCAGAATATCATACATGAAATAAGTATTTTACAAATGTTTAAATTTATGATAACTAAACAACAGTAAGCAAATTAGAAGTATAATTCTGTGTTAATATTTATGTTAAATTACTTTTTTTTTTTTTAATTTCGTACGATAACACTGCTAAGATCAATGAGACCATATGACCGGATTAAAAACAAAATATTAATAATACACCAAAAGAAAAATATCACTTATAATAATTAAAAATGCTTTATTTTTGATAAGAAATCATAAAGGTTACATTGAATTTTGTATTCATATAAAAGATTACTTTAACATCTTTTGCAAGACAACTTATCCCTCTCAGCGTTGAATTAATATGGTTATAAACAAATCAAGAGATAAACATTAACAGCCATTAGATATAACTGTTTTAATAGAAACAATTAGTGTAGATGGAGAGGTTTACTTCATAATCAAATCTGCTTACATTCGATGTGTCGGAGAATTTGATCTTTCGAGCTCAGATCATAGTGGCCATTGCTTTATTAATCATACTTTAGGTGTAATGCTTTGGGGGTGTTGCCATATGCGTAGGTCTCACACAATGAAGATACTTTTTTCTATGAAATATGTTTTATTTTAAAACATAATTTCTATTTAGTGTAATATGCTTAATGTATGAATCTACTAATAATTCGATGCCGGTATTATAGTGATTCGTGTCAAGTCAAATTCAAATAGATATTTGTTTCCAACTTGACCTCCTTATTCGACCAGCAAGCCACTGCTTCAATGGAAGAAAAGAAAGTAGTCTGGATCTGAATGGAGGGGTTTCCCTAATATTGGCCATGTTCGACCAGAGCTCCCCTAGCATGGACTCTCTAAGGTAGGCTCCTCTATCTCGTCCTCTTCTTCACATGCTCTACATATGGGGGTTTCCACCAGATCCATAGTAAATAAGAGTTTCCTTAGCTGACAGTGACTCGTAAGGATAGCTGCGATAAGACGCAGATTCCCCCGGGACAGTCGCAGATAGTTTTCAACTGTTTTCAGATTGGGTGAGTGAATTGCTTCCTTGGCCTGTCTGCAACCTGAGGTATTGTCCCAACGTTGTTTTAGCATTTTGAGAATGTTTTGTTTGAGGATGTCAGTTAGGCGTTGGCGCGATCGGGGGCCCGTCCGTGGTATCACTGCTGCTTGCTTCAGAGTGTTGTGACATTCTTTAACTAGTCTTGAGGTGATCTTGTGACCACTCACTGCTAATATTGCTGCCCTACTGTCTGTAAGGATTTGGATGTTCCTATCACGGATGTCACGGTGTAGGATTTCTTTTGCCCCATAGGTGATGCCAACGATCTCTGCTTCCAGAATAGTTGTGTGGTTCTCTAGGGATTTAACTCGTGATAGGTCAATTTGTTGCGAATTAATACCCGCCCCGGATCCTCTTTTGGATTTAAAATCATCTTTGTAAATTCGGAGGATTTCCCCACCTCTACTCTTCCGGTTCCTCTTTTTGTCGATACATTGTATGGTCTATTGAAAACATAGAAGTGGGTGCAGTGGGTGTTGTTCGCATTGCCCCGGTCGTGATAAGGCACACTATCCTTTGCAACTGAGTAAGCTGCTTTGCTGAGGTTTTCTGTCCGGCTCTTGGCCACCAGACCAGTGCTTCATAAATAAGCATTGGTCTTACTACCGCTGTGTACAGCTAAAGTGCTATCCTGGGAGATAGCCCCCATGTCTGCCTCACAGCCACATGCTTTTTTACATTTCATTTTGAGATGTGGTTCCCACGTTAGCTTGCCATCGAGGTTCACTCCCAGGTATTTGACTTCCGACAACAATGTCAACCGGGTGTTGAGGAGCTTAGAAAGCTTTAGCTTACCTTTTCCTTGTGAAGAGGACAATTTCAGTCTTTGACGGGTTTATGGTCAGAGATTGATCATTACACTAGTGTTCAATTATTTTGAGGGCTTCCTGCATCAAGCTGCATATCACCGTCTCAAATCTACCTGTTAGCAGGATGGATATGTCATCTGAGTATCCTATGGTGTGGAAGCCATTTTCGTTAAGCCGCCGCACTAGGCTATCAATAACTATGTTCCACAGAAGTGGTGAGAGTACTTCACCCTGTGGGCAGCCTTTAGCAACGATCTTTCTGACAGTGGTATTTCCTACATTTACTGTGACTGCCCCATTCTCCAGCATGCTTTTGATCCATCCACTAACTGCGAGGTTCACACCATGCGAGCAGAGAGCAGATTCCATTTTTTTGAAGGTCGTTTTATCGAAAGCGCCTTCTATGTCAATGAACACGCCCAAGGTGGACATTTTGTTGTCCAGAGATCTTTCGATTCGGTCTACAACAGTGTGCAGAGCCGACTTCGTTGATCTCCCCTGAGTGTATGCATGTTGGTTAGCCTGGATCGGATTCGTAATCAAAGCCGTCTCGCGAATTAATCTTTCGCACAATTTCTCTAACGTTTTCAGGAGAAATGACGTTAGACTAATTGGGCGATGTGATTTGGCTAGTGTATAATCTATACGACCAGGTTTCGGTATGAAGATAACTTTTACTTCTCTCCATGCAAGATGGATGTATCTGAACGCAATACATGCCCTGAAGATTTTGGCTAGATGGGCTGATAATATGTCTAGCCCCCATTGGAGGAGGGGCGGGAATATACCGTCCAAGCCTAGCGCTTTAAATGGTAAGAAGCTTTTGATTGCCCAGGTTATACGTGCCCCTTCCGTGAGGTGATCTGCCGCCTCCCAATCCTCCTTGGAGGGGTTTGAGGGTATGGGTTCTGACCAACCTTCATCGGAGGTGTTCGTACATCCTGGGAAATGGGTGTTGATGAGAATCTCAGCTGCTTCCGAGAGGTTAGAACAGTAACTTCCATCCTCTCGTTTTAGGCAACCTGGTTGTCGTGAGGGATCCTTGGAGAGGATCTTTTTGAGCCTTGCAGCTGCCGAGATGGTTTCAACCTCCTCACAAAAAGACCTCCAGGCTGCCCTTTGTTTTTGCCATATTAGTTTCTTGTAGTCTTGTAAAGCAAATGCGATCGTCGCGTCGTCCTAACCGAAGCGGTCCATCTTGTAAGATCCAGCTTATGCATTAATTACTCCCGATCCTACTACCTACCTGGAAAAGACAACTAAGACTAAGATAAATGCCTCTCCCCTGAACGCAGAGATAAAGAAAACGATTATCCCTTGAGAAAAGTCATCTAAATGCCCCAACTTATACGGATTACTTAAAATTCATAAGGAAGGTGCTCCACTTAGGCAGATTACAAGAGAATCACCAACACAATCTCTAACAAAGACTCTCCAAATCGGCGGCCTCATACGTAAAAAAATCACAACATTTTTTTGGACGTATTAAACATCACACGATGAAAGAAATCAACTGTCTCATAAGTTTTGATGTGGTTTCTTTATTTTGAAAAGTACCAATGGACGAGACATTAACTATCCTCAAAACGAAGCATTCCGTTCCCCACTACAAATTACACCTTATTGAACATTGCACCTCAAACACCTATTTCATGTATGAAAACCGAAGATATCGCCAATTAGGAGGTGTACCAATGGGCTCACCACTATCGCCGGTACTTGCCAACCTGTTAATGGAAAATTTCGAAATACAAGTCATAGCCTCGGCACCATATAAACCATCTTTATGGCTACGCTACGTAGATTACATATTCACTATCTGGCCACATGGTGAAGAAAAACTTAAATAATTCCTAGAATACCTCAGTAGTTACATAATTGCAACTAAAATCGACAAACAAATGTCATTCCTCGACGTCCTTTAAATCAGAAAACCAGATGGATCACTATACACACTATATTTCGGAAATCAACTCATAGGAATAGATACCTAGCATCAAATCACCACCCAGCTAAAAAACGATCGGTAATTCAAACACTAATCACACGTTCATAAAGTTAGACAGACCCCAATCATAGAAAAGAAGGACTAAACATAATAAAAAACGCACTAATTCACAAATGAATATATAAACAAAACCAGGATATCGAAGCCACGAGAAAAACCCGACGAACCCCCAACAGCAAAAGCAGCACTTCCATATATCAAAGGCACAACGGACAAAATTTGCCGAATTCTAAAGAAACATAATATTACAACTGCTTTCACAACTACAACAAAAATCCGTAATATCACACAAAAGCATAAAGATAAAATCTCTAACTAACAGAAGAATAGGAGTAAGAATAAAGGAACATATGAATGCAGTAAAACAAAACCAGATCACCTCATCATTAGCTCAACACCACCTACAAACCGGCCACAAAATAGATTTTAATAATACGCAAATATTACCTAAGACATACCATTTTAATACCCGCATCATAAGAGAAGCAATAGAAATTGAAATCCGTCCTCAATCTATAAATAGAAGAGACGATTCTGAATGCCTTCCAAACTCATGGAAACATATTTTAAATAAATTAAAAAAGAAAAAACCATCACCACAGAATAACCACGAAAACGCAACAGCACACAACACTTATACGCAGGCGGAACCCACCACAGAACAACCGATTACACACCGATCAATGACACGCAGCCAAACCAGAAGGAATGTGAGAAACTCAAATATAAATACAGCACCAAACTCACGAGCAACCAGCATTCTGGTGAGCTGATGTTGAAAACGATCTTCAAGTATAATACCTGATTAGTATGAAAATATCTTATTGCATTTCTTAAAAAAACTCACATCATCGGTAAAAAAGTTGAGTAGTTAGGAATTTAAATCAATGGGTGCAAATGCCCTTGACAGAATACAATACGCCTTGGAAAATCAGCAGAAAGAAGTGCCAGAATGCGTTGTATATGTGGGTAGAACAAATAGTCTCTAAGAACAGCCCCATTACTTACATTAAAAGTATTTGCAACTTTTTGAATAGAAGTGTCTGGATCTTCTTCAAGGATGCCTGGCATATTCTCTTCCACTTCTATCGTTCTTACTGTCATTGGCCTTCCTGGTCCTCTACTTCGTTTAAATGTGCCTGTTTCATAAAAACATTAATGAATACTTTGGAAAGTTATTCTCTCAGCAAGATTACAACCATGAAATCGTTTAATGTACAATCGCTATGTTCATAATGAATTACTATTAGCGAGTCCATAAATGAAATACACGCCAGTCAAAAGTTTAAACTATAAAAGGCAAAAAATAAACGTCAAACAGCCAACTATCACTCAGTCTTAACAAATTAGACACATATCAAATAATGAATAACTAGACATATTCAAATGAAATTGACGTTTAAATTGTATTTCTTTCTTTTCAATCAAGAAAGTACTCAGAAGAAATTGAAACATGACATCTGCGATTGGCATAATAACAAAAAAGCATTTGCATAAAGTCAAGAAATTTATGCTGGATTATAATCATCATTTGTATTAATAAAAATGGTTTTCATTCTTTAAAGGTTGAAACGATAAAAGAGGCTAAATTGAGAAGTTAAATGTAATATAGATATAATCAAAATTAGAAACAAAATAAACACCAAGATTCATCCTGGACTACTAATACGAAAAATAATAAAAATTTCATTAATAGGATTTATAAATTAATTATAAATGGAATAATAATAAAATATTAATACCAATAATTATATTTACTGGCTATATTAGAAACAGAAGATGAAAATTGATTTAAAATTCAAAACAATAATTATAAAGATGTTGAAAGTATGATCTTCTGCTTAAACAGGCGTATCGATTTTTTTGACAGATTGATAGGTTTTAGAAATATATCCAAAGTATTCTGTAAAGCTTGAAATGAAAATATGTATATATTTTTTACTCTTCCTGTTTTATTCTAGGTGTCCATAAAATAATATAATATAATTCTAGGGCCATAATATACTTCATCAAAGATGGATTTATATTTAAATTCTGCAAATTTATTCAAGATATTGTGTTTTAAAAAGTAAATATTTTAGATTATTTAGATCAAATATATAAGTTTATTAACTTTTCGTGTAATTAAACAAGATATATAAATATAAATTTTACCCTAATAATAAGTAAATAAGAAAATTTGCAATAAACTAAAAATAAAATTATATACTAAACTGTTTTTAAACTAATTCAGTCAAACAGAGTGTAATATATTTAGAACTTCTAATGGAGCATATTGGGTTGCATATCTAAAATGAAGGGAATTAATTTAAAATATAAAAACCAACTGAAATTATATGTATAAATATAATATTCGATAATACTAATAGGTGTTAACGTAATCCAATGCAGAAATTTAAAAAAAAGGAATCGTTTAAAAGGACAAAGATAAATAAAATTATAAATATAATGGTAAACGAATCTTAGAAGTATTATAAAAAATCATAATTATTTATAAATAGGACCGAATATGAATTAACTGTATGATAAAATAAATAGCGAAATAATAAATTATAGTGGAGAAGATCAAAACAAAAGAAAAATTACTATTATAATATTACTTAAATTTTTATGGATTCTTGTTTTAAAAAATTTCATTACATACAATAGCCTTTATAAGGTACTGATCCCGTAAAGAGAAAAATGTGCCGAAGGCCAACCCACCAAAGCAAAATCAAAGACTCAAAGACCGACAAAGGGATAGGAGCAGGTATATTCGGTACAAAACCCGAGACAAAGATTTCTGTCAGTCTCACCAAGGATAACACGGTGTTCCAAGCAGTTCACAACTGCACAAAAAAAAATAGCTAGACAAGACACCAAAAGTAGGTCAATTGCTATATTCTCCGAAAGCCAGGCGCTACTAAGAGCACAAAGCTCCACACAGGTCGATTCTAATCTAGTATATGTGCTCTTAATGATCTTGACAGTCACAAAAAAGTAACAATCACATTGGTCCCAGGATACTGAGGACATCCGAGGAATGACACAGCAGACGAACTGGCCAAACAAGGCTCGTCAAAAGCAATAATTGGTCCGGAGCCCTCCAGGATAGAGACAGGCGCAACAGTTCCTTAAGAAACAATCGCCAAAATTGACGACCCAAGACAGGAAACTAATCAAAACAATAGTAGGTCTGATGACAGAACACTGACGTGCACAGCCATTTGGGAATAGTGACCCCACGTACACGAGAGCATCATCTATACTATAATGGTATCGAAAATTTAATTTTACTTAGCGAATGTTACTGTTCTAGTTTATAAAAAAGGGCTATAATTTTCTCGGGGACTTTACTGATACAACTGGTAAGAGAGATAGGTTAACAGATCTTAGAGTTAGTAAAGTAATGATCAGGTTTAATGGTGGGGACTATAATTTCTTCAATTACTTCTAATGTATGGCACCATGAAGGATATTTTGAGTTCCAAATGGCGGTACAGATCTTTAACAGGTCATTTACCGCATCATTTTTTTTTAAATAAATTAGTTCGATTTCTGGTGAGTTATTTAATAGATAAAAGGACGCTGTCTAACATGCTCATTGCTAAAGCAGCACTATATAGTTCAGTATTACTTATACCATTAGAATAAGTAATATTGTGGCAGCTAAAAGAGATATGTTTAAATTTAAGACTTGAATTATAAGTATTGATGAAGTTAGGGTAGTTGTCAGTGGAAAGTTCCGGGAGTTTTAAGTGCAACATAAGGCTGCATTCGTAGACGCAATATGAAGTGGTGTTAAGGGAAGTCATTTTCCCATTGTTTAATAAGACGCAAATGAATATGTGTAGTAAAGAAAAAGGTTTAATATACATAAGATTGAATATATGGTGATAACTAGATATCCAGAAACACTAGAAAATATCACCTTTAAATCGATAATTCATCTATAGAAAGAATAACAAAATTCAAATATCTGGGAGTATAGCTACATGATGAATGGGACTCAGATAAAGAGATAAAGTGTAACATTGAAAATGCAAGAAGAACTTCCATGAATTACAAACAAGTTCTGACCAACAGAGAATTCGACTTAGACTTGAGAATACGATTCGTACAATGGTACACACAGCAGGACTGATTATCCTGCTGTACAGAATGGAAGCGTAGACGCTAAAAGTTATCACAATAAATAGACTAGAAGCATTCGAAATGTGAACCTTCGGCTGTATATTGAAAATCTCATCGAACAACAAACGAAGAGGTATTGGTCCGCATACAATAAGAGCGGGCACTTTTAACTACCATAAACGGCGAAAGACGGTATATTTTGGCCATGTTATGCGAAACCCGAAGTATAACATATTACAACTTACCTTGCAAGGCAAGATAGAAGGCATAGGGGAGTAGGCCGAAAGCAAATGTCATGAAATAAAACATGTAATTGCAAACATCCATTTTTGGATAGGCATCAAAAGAAGAAGAATACACCATCCCTTCGCAAATTGTCTCTAATTGTCGTCCCCTAGTGTCTGGATGTATACATAGAAGAATGAGTTTTAAAATCGCCAAGTTGTAGTCATGGGCGCGGATGATGGTACATGAAAATTTCAAGATCAACTAGATTTTACATATTGTTAAGCGACAGCGGTCTCCGTGGTCCTTTTGTGCGCCTCTGGCTGTTTTACTCCTTTTGAACTCTTGTATCTTGTAAGAAGTACAGGAGTTTCTGCCAGGGGATATTCCTTAGCTGTTCTACAGGAAGCATGAGCTTCCCGAGTTTCGCCTGGCGTTCTTGTTTGTATGATTCGCAAGTGCACAGTAGGTGTTGGGGAGTTTCGTCTTCTTCCAGAATATCACAGTTAGAAAGAGGTTTATAAAGATTTTCACTAAGGCCAATATATTTCTTTCTTTCTGTAATTTCCTATGATAACGTTGTCGCATCGGAGTCATCTTCATCTGCATTTAGTTTTCTTTCCTCTTTCTTGCTACTATAATTGGCAGACAGCACATTCTTCTACATAGACTGCATAGTTCCAAATTAGTTTCAGAGGTTGTGGGACAATTTTTATGTTTGACTTCGATGCTTCCCTGATAACAGACATCGATGGTTGTAATAGTATGTCTATTTTTAAGAATCTTATTGTAATTTTTATTGATTTGCAGTAGCTTGACATTGCTGTAGGTGTTGGTAAAATATTTCTTTTATGACTATAAAAGAAATATTTTAACGGAAGACAAGTTTTTCTCTGTACGTGAGGCATTTTTTGATCTAATAAAATAAGGTCCTGAACATTAATAAAAATAACGGTAATTTCTTATGCATACATACTTGGTCAGATTTTCATCGTTCTAACGTGTGTCCGAATTTTGACAATGGAGGTATCTTGTTATAGCAGGTATATTCCCTTACCGACACATAGTAAAATGCTACACCATTATATGTTTAGATAATATGGGTGAATTGAAAGTGAATATATAGAGGGGAAATTTTTCGATCTTAACTTCGCTATTAGACTTAAGGCAACGAACTGCTACTATAACCTGTTCTTTTCAGCTCATTTAAGATTTCTCCTCTAGTGTGATTATACGACAAATTATAATACCGTGTGATGTATTAAACGTTGCGTTGGGTGTTACTTCTCTTACATTATCTTGATTATACTGCATTAAACAAGCACACATATACTTTATATACTTTTTATATCTTGAATCAAACCAAATAAACTTTTCTGTATCAAAAAATAATTCGTATTAAAGAGATACACCATTTGCGGCTATTTCACTTATAGCCTTCATGCACTCGGCGTGGTACGGTTGGCATCTTTGGTTTGGATCTCGCACGCCCTACAGAACTCTTGTAGATTATACAATGATACACATGTCATTTGGAGAATAATCGGGATAGATACATATATTTATTGACAAATTTTATAATATTTACAATAACATAGTGAATAATGAATGAGGTGTTAGTTAGTAAAAGGGTGAAATGATATGAAATCAAATATGGTTGAATTGGAATTTTTAAATTTAGGATTTATACTAGAGTTTCTAGGATGACAGTAAAGCGATAATATATGGAAATTGAAAGGATTTTTGGAGATTTTTTCTGATAGGAATCGAAGGCGTTCTTGGATGGGGATTACTAAAGTAGTATCATAAAGGAGCTGGTTAGAGGGATTGTGTAGAGGATTAAGAGGATGCTGGAGTTTTATTAGAGTACGGAGGGATGCTCGCTCGCTAAATTCAATATTTCAGGATATTGGATTTCTGGGATTGGGATAGAGGGCACAACCATAGTCAAGTAGTGGGCGGTAGATCGTCTTATAAATTTTTAGAGCTGTTTTTGTATTGATGCCTTTATTCTTATATGTTAAGGTCCTAAAGAATTTTGCTCTAGAAGTTATTAAAAACAGCCATAGTAAGTTTTTTAAAATTGAATTTTTTATCTATGGTTATGCCCAGGTATTTTACGGAAACTGTGGGAGGGATCATAGTTTGTTAAATATGAACTTTGTGAGAGGAATTTTTGGCGTGATGGTGAGGGATTAGGGGCTGTGATTTGTGGGGATTGATTTTAATGCGCCATTTTGCAAACCATCGTTGAAGGAAGTCAATAAGCTCTTGGGAGATTGAAGGGCTTTTGGTAGTGCAGGAGCATGTGTGATTAGTGTCGTCCGCAAATTGTAAGAGGTATTTGGATGGATTAAAATATAGAGGATCAGGATTGTAGACAGCGGCACAAAAAATGTTATATAACAGAGGTGAAAGAGGAGAGCCTTGGAGGAGTTCTTGTTCAGAAGTAAAGGAAGAAGATAATGAATTATGGATTTTGACTTTTAAGAATCTATGAAAGAGGAATTGTTTGATAATGAAAATGAAATGGGGAGGGATATTTAGGAGGTGGCACTTATATAATAAGCCTTGGTGCCAGACAGAGTCAAACGCTTTCTGGACGTCCAAAAATAGAGCTGCAGAAACTCAGTCTTCCAACTGGGATGTTTGAATATTTGAACCAAGGATAGTGAGTGGGAGGGAAGTTGAACGACGGGGAAGAAAACCAAATTGGTATTTGGGGATGTGGTTGGAAATTAAGTAAAGGATTTTGTTTTTTTTGAGGAGGGATTTATACATTTTTCCAATAACAGGTAATAGTGTGATAGGACGATAGATGGATAATAAAGTAGAGGGTTGGTCACATTTAGGGATACAAATGACTTCTCCTGTTTTCCATACTTCAGGGAAGAGTGTTTTTTTATACAGAAAGATAATATTATTAAGGGTGTGATCGTGGATGTGGAATGGAACGGATTTTAAAATGTGTCTATGTATGTGGTCACGTCCAGTCGCTGAATTTTTCCCTTTCATTAAAACGTCAAAGTATTCGTCATGTGTAAAAATGTCCGTCGGTTCTGAACAGTAATTTTTAACTATTTATTGTGCCAGTAATTTACTGTTTCAAAGTTTGTCTGGTCAAAGTTTGGGTCTTGTGTCATTGAATAGGTAATGTTGAAATTGTCGGTAAATTTTTGAGCAATTATATCAGGGTAAGTGATGGTCTCGTTAGTTTGCGGGTCGAAGATTTTCTGTAAATTGTCTGTCTTTTTATATTTACTTAGTTTGTTAATCTCCGACCATTTTTTTCCTTTTGATTCGTTTACTTTACTGCATGTATTGATCAAAACGTCCGTCTTGTATTCGTTTATAAGTCTTTGAATGTCTTTGTTCAGTATATTAAACTTTTGTCTAAGTTCAGGTATGTGCGTCAGTTGTATGTCTCTGTACCATTGTCTATTATATTCTATTTCTGTTAGATTTTACGATAAAGCCTTGTTTGGTTTTAATTAGGATTGCATCTTTACGTTCACGTTATTTATCCATAATTAGACCATTTGAAGACGCGTGTAATCCGAGGTAGCGTTGAAAGTGTATGTGTTGGTGGATTGTTGTGGGTGTTGTGTGGATATTGTTGCAGGTGATGTGCTCTTTGGTGTATGAATTTTAGATGTTGAGGGTTTGGTTGTATTTAGATTTATGGTACTTGCCGTTGGCGGTTGCGAGGTATCCATGTCCGAAAATTTGGTAATTTTAAAATACTTGCGAAGTTCAACTCATCTCTGCTTGTTTTAAATATTTACGTATATGTAAACAGTATAGGGATTATAAAGCCAATTTTAGATTTATACAGTTTTGTTTGTTGGAAATATGTATAATAATTAGCCTGAATTACGAACTAGCATTTTTTTTAATTCTAAGAATTTTATGTAAAAATCATATTTCTTTTAAAAATACATAATATTCCATATTAAAATGAAAATTAATGTTATCTTCTATTATAGGGGTAATGTAAATAACGTTTAAAGGATCACTTTCGTTCAAAACTATTTTGATATACATCTCGAGTATTATATTGGCTTTAATCCGAATTTTAACTCTACTCTTACAAGGAGAGCTACTAGCTTTTTAGCTATGAAATCCATAATAATATTTGATTAAAATAGAAAAAAACTTTTAAATATTTTTTGTTAACAGAAATAAATATGTATATATAGTATTATACACTAATAATTACATTATTTAGTCAAAGTCACATTATCGTTTATAACTAATTTGTATTTATAGTATGTCATTGAGTAAGTCATTAATGGTCATTTGAGTCGGACAGGAAGCAACAACGAAAAAAAAAAAACAGAGAGAAGAGCGACAATGGGGGCTTTTTGTCTTTGTCGCAGGAGCCGCAGGAACCGAAAGGTGTCAATTCAAACGCTGCCGTTAACCCGTTGCTAGGACGACGGGTATGACGTCACTCGGCGGCCACGGGGGCCTTACAGAATCTAGGTCAACTATTCCTGTGTGTCTGTGTATATGTATACGTGTGTTTGCGGGCGGGCGTGATGACCGAGAACAAAATACAAGACTACATTATACCTAGACAAATATAAGTAAAATTAAATTATTAAAAACTAATAACAAACACACGTACACGCATATATAGAGGCTTCTATTTTTCGTATGCAAAGTAAAATCTGAATCATTTCCATTTCAATTCAAAAACTACAGTTACATAAAAATTAGATAAGAAATAACTGTAGAAAATAATAATAAGAGTCATTTGTAAATTCATAAGGATTACATACGTATTGTCCACACTACAGTCAAATTTATGGATTAATGCTAATATGAGGGTCGATCACTAAGTACCCGTGTATCAAGAGCAGCAGTTAAAGAAACGACAGACAAATGGGACAAGTGTATTGTACTAAAAGAAGATTTGTACGAACATAGAAAAAAGTGAAAAACGGGCATTCTCATTTCTAACATTGGTACTTATTGATCGGCCCTCGTAGGCTAATGAATTCAATATTTTCCTTTCGTAACTTTTTTCTTGTATATTAAAGAACAAAATCTGGTTTTTAAATAGAACTTAATTTTTAGCTTTCCCATATATTTTTATCAAAATCAAAAGGTAGAGGTAATGATGCTTAACTTTTTAATAGTAGTCAAAATGTCAAAATTAAGAGTTCATGTAATAACAAATACGAACTGAGCAGTACAAAGAAAGTACTTTTCTAATATCTGTAAACGCTGCAAATTGAGGAATAGGGAGTAATGGTATTTTCTTAGAAGAGAAAATATTAGTAGACTAATCAATGGGTTTGTTTTCTTGATCTTCTTCTTGACAGGACTTAGTTTCCAGATAATAATAAAATTACATTTTTTGAGGATTTTCACTTTTTCGATCTATTAGAATATTGGACATGTGATATATAATACTACTTCTTAGAAGAGTACTCAAATAAATGCCCTAAAAGTAATACATATTCTATTTTTTTATAAAGATATTGCTCATGTTAAGGTTGCTTTGATGAAATGCTAATCATGAAATCGACTGATTTATGGCCTTCTAAGTTTTATGATAGCTGCGATATTCAATTTTTTCCGAACGTCTACTTTTTGGTCTTAAAATGAAAAATTGCGGTTAAATGAATAATTATAGATACTATATATAATATATAAAGTCAAATATCCAAATATGCAATAATATACGGGGGATCCATTTAAAAAATGCAACTTTTATATGACTCACCCTGTATAATAACTGCAATTTAGTCAAAAATATTTTTAGGTTGTAGCGATAACGGATTTTAAAATCCCACAATCTTCCATCCACACACTAATGGTACACCCCGTATAAAAAGCCCACTAACATCAACTCAACAATTTCCTTTTTTCTTAAATCCCCCATTGTTATAGAAACTAGCAATATATCACTCTTCCCAACAACTTCATCCAAAACCTAATAAATAAAAAACGACATCAAACCATATGGGCTTTAATATAATCGAGAACACCTAATTAAATAGATCTTTCATCTCACTTTCCTACTTTAGAAAAGAGAACAGATTGCTAATATTTTTCGAAAACGGAATCATCAAGTAGCCTTTAAACCACTTGGAAAATTATCAAAAATTAAATACAATGCAAAAGTTAAATCGAACATTTAAAAAAAACTGTTAAATGTGAAATGTATGTAGGTTAAACAGGTCGAAGTGTATCAACTCGATTTTCCAAAAATTATCGTGCATTTCGTCTTATTCAAGGCTCTAGCTCTTTTACAAATCATTGTTTAGAATGAAAACACCAATTTCCGGAATTTGGTGTGTTGATGAAGTATAAGTTCCGCGGTGGAGCCACAACACGGCAGGCAGTCGCCAATATCAATAGTGTGTTCGGCATTCAAGTGGCTACAAACGCGACAGTAGCTCGTTGATTTAAAAAATTTCGTTCGGGAGATTTCGACCTGTCTAATGAATGTTGACGTCATTGTCAACCTAAGAGTCATGTAAACAATGACCTTCTGAAAGTCACTGTGGATGCGAATACTAGCCAAAGTACACGTGAAACAATCTTGACTTATTTGGCACAATTCGGTAGAGTGAAAAAGCTGGCCAAGTGGATACCCCATGAATTGACCGATGCACAGAAGGATCGAAGACTCGACGCTTGCCTTCCTCTTCTTTCTCGCAACAGAGCCGAACCATTTTCCAATCGAATTGATGTGATAAAAAATGGTTCATGTACAATAAGCGTTCTTGGCAATGGTTGGACAAAGATGAATGACCAAAAAACTATCCGAAACGAGATACCCACCAGAAGATGCTGATGGTCACTGCTTGGTGGTCTGGTCAGGTGTCATCCACCCTAGCTTTATGGAACCTGTCCAATCGATCACGGCGGATGTCTACTTGATAACAGTAGACATCTCAATGATGAGAAATCTTGCGATTAAATAGACAAAATTAGTTAATCGGATGACTCCAATTCTCCTACACGCTCGACACATGCCGCACGAATGACCATGTTAATGCTACAGTAATTAGAGTTGGAAACTCTCCATCACCCAACGTACCCAACAGACCTTGCCCCACTGACTATAATTTCTGTCAAAATGTAAACCAATTTTAATCTGGAAAAAATTTAATTCTGCACAGGCTTTAAAAATGATGTTTCAATAGTTCAACGACTCACATGATTCAGGCTTCTACAGCAAAAAAATAATACATTGAAGAAGTAAATTTATCAAGGTTTAGGTTTCTGTAGGAACTATTTACGAAATGATTTTCGATAATATAGATAACTAACCAATACAATTTCTTGTAGTCATCTATATTTCGTTTTCTTGTTTCTCAAACAAAAGTAGTCTGTATAGTATAAGGATCGATTAATAGGTACCCGTGTTAGAAATGAAGAGGCAAGTTTCTGTCATGTCTTTAATCCCTCCAAAAAATTTATCAAACTATTCAAAATACGTTTCTGTGTCGATGATAAATTCCTCTTTTCCCCTGAATCACGCTATTATGTTGGAGAAAAGAAAGTCGCAGAGAGCCAAATCAAACGAGTACTATGTGTACGGCAGCAATTCGTTGTATAGTTTATGCAATCTGGCCACGATAATTCTAAATAAATATACTGGTGCGTTATTGTGACGAAACATCACTTTTTCTTAGCCAAATAAGGCCGTGTCTCCTTCAATTTTGTATTAAATCAGTTCTATAATTTTCTCTGTATTATTGTTCTGTGATCATTCTTCCTTTCTACAAGAAGTCTCTGAGGATTAATCTCTTGGAATAAAAAAATGTGGAGTGGGTTCAACACGAAAAATCCATTGTTTTGACAGTAGCTTGGTCTCTGGCGACACTGACAACAGTGTCTGTTTACCGAAAGCGATCGCGGGCTCATCGGGGTTTATGGTTAATCATACAAAATATTAATAAAGATATCAGCAAGAGTCACGCCGCGAACCTTTTACACGTCAAAAAATATGAAGGGCCAGGTTTAAACAAAGTGAACCAATATCGTACGGTTGTTATAGAGGGTGAAGGAGACCTGTTATTTCCTCCGTACTCATGGGAACAACAATGGATCCTGAAGAGAATTAAAAAAAACAGCAACAACTATAGGGGGCTTTTCAAAGAATCATGCCTCCCCTACTGCCGCCACGGCCGATCCCGAACGACTTAAACAGCGTTCGGGGGCGACCAATCGACGCCAGAGAGGCTGGGACGCCTAGACGAAATCTACTCCAGGGAAAGTAACGTTAGGGGAGGGGACGCACCCGTGATACCCTGCATCAACGTTAGCACCCGGCTCGACAGGAACGCAAAAGCGAAACCTGTCAAGCTAAAGCACACCCCCGGGACTCCACAAAAGACCGGCAATACAAGGCATAGGGCAGATTGTGGCGGAACCTAAGTGAAATCCAAGTACATGTATAATAGAGAAGCATGAACTGAATTTAATGCTGCAGAGACCTAGTGACAGCACGGTTGAAAGTAGTGGAAAGGGGAACGCGGAGGGAGTTTATACTTGGATTCGGTTACCTTCCCTATGACCAACTAGGACCAACGCCGCCAAACAATGTTCAGCAGTTGATACATATCGGAAGCCACAATGGCATACGATGCCAATGCATACCATAATATATGGGGAAGAACTGACATCAATCCAAGAGGTTAGAGTTTAATATAGAGAATGGCATTGAAATAGCAAATATTGGAAATATACCCACGTTCGTAAACGCAGTGTGAAGCGAGACAATTGATATTAACCATCGGAAATCCAAAGCAGAAACCCGAGGAGAACTGACTTCGACCTGTACAAAGAGGTACTAGCCAGACAAATCGGGGACTGCCCAACAGTAACGATAACAGCACATGAGTTGGAGTTCTTGGTGCATAGTATCACGGACTCCATCAATACGGCGTTGGAAGTAAGCTGCCCAAGAACTACCAAACTTAGCTCAAACAGGGTCACCTGGTGAAACAAGGATCTTGATAGGGCAAAGGCACGCACTAGAAGGCTATTTAAAATAGCCAAGAGAAACAGTGATTGAATGCAGTAAAAAACGGCCTTCACGGCATTTAACAATGCGATTAAAAAAGCAAAAAGAGACTCTTGCCTATATACCGGAACGTGCCCTAAAGAACTCATCAATACGTCTACCAAGCGGCAAAGTCATGTGAACTAGCAATCTATCAGCTAGTGAGAAGATGCGAAAGGACCATACAAAGACATTACGTTAGGTGCCTTTTTGGACATTGAAGGCTCCTTCAACTCCATAGCAACAGAACTGGAAAAAAGGGAGATTAATGAACAAGTTGCTCTGAAGCCTGACTGTAACAACTACCCTATATAGAAAACCAGCAGAAGCGATAGTCGCTTGCGGATGCCCACAGAGAGGTATTCTCTCGTCGTTCATGTGGTGCCTCGTCATGGACGAGGTCAATACGGTGATCGTCTCCTTTACTAGGAGAGGAAAAACAGATCACATAAAATCACTACGTATGCATGAAATGTCTCAATCAAAAATGAAATAAAATATATATTTAGGGGTCATACTTGTTACCAGATTGAACTTCAACTTCCAACTGGAAAGCATTAGGAAAAGGGCCATGAGAGGACTTTTTACGACTAGAAAAATAGTACGACGCAAATGGGAACTGAGACCCAGTATGACCAAATGGCTTTACACCGTGGTTATAAGACCTATAGTGATATACGCGACGCTCGTTTGGGGAGAAAAAACCCAAACCAAAAGGGCAGCATTGACTGGTATGCTCATCAAGTAATGGAATCGGGACATAACAAAGGACCAACTACCATTATGCCGGACAGCCAGGCAACCCTAAAAGCGCTAGCCTTACCGATAGTTTAGTCCAGACTGGTTATGACCAGCATAAACAGAGTGAATGCACTGGCAACAACAAGAAAAACACAGCTAGTATGGATACCCAAGGATCAAGAAATTATTGGACAATTGGGGTCGACTTGCTAGTCAAACAAGGGGTAGCAGGTGAATTCATAGGACCTGAATCCACTTTCGGTGTACCCCACGAAACCGAAAAAGAAATAATCCGACGCAAGCTAGCAGAGGAGCACAAAAAGGCATAGCATAACCAAAAGAGAATGAAGCATACGAGACTCTTCCTAGATGGTCCGATACCTGAAAAAATACTGATGCTATCAGGACTGAGCAGATTAAAATTAAGAAAAATTAAAGGACAAGTCACTGGGCACTGCGGCTTGAATAAGCACAAACATAGAATGGGAATTGAGGAAAGCTCCCTATGCCGTGGGTGTCTGAAAGAAGAGGAAACTCCCCAACACCTACTGTGTACATGCGAAGTATACAGACGACAACGCATGGAGCATGTGCTTCCTGAAGAACAGCTAAAGAGCACCCCCTAACAGAAACTCCTGGAGTTCATAGAAGACACATGAGTACGTAGGGAGTAAAACATCCAGAGGTGCACAAAAGGACCACGGAAACTCCTGGAGAGAAAAAAAAAGAAGGAAAAACGTCAAAACTAAAATCGCACTGAGAGGCGCATTTAATCATAAAACACGTGTCAGATTTGCACGTGTCACAAATATTGTACAATATTACAATATTATTTATAAAATTATCAATAATCACAGAGTTGTGATCGTAAATTTAATTTCAAATCTAATTCATTACATTTAATAAGAATATTATATAAAGTAATCATATAGTACTGAGATTATATTCGTTATTAAATAAATATACATATTTTAAATACTGCGAAAAAACGAAGTACTATTTGCTGTTATTTGTTATTATATTTTAAGTATTTAATTCTAATTCATTGAAATTTAAATGGTAGTAGCATTTATGCGCCATCTAACATTTAATAGCTCAAGCACTATCATATGAAATATCATAATTATTTAGGAAAAGGTAATAATTAAATGTCACTATTATATTTCTACGTAATACATATATTATATGTACTAATATACATATTTATAAGTACATTATAATAATGTTTTCGCTTTAGGTATTTAGTTATCTATATTCCTATTTCATGAGAAAACTTTACAATTTTACAGTATGTAGAGGAGTAGCCATCTAACGGTTATTTACGTTACTGATATTTCATTATAGAAAATAACAATCTTTAAATGAATAGCTAAAAGTAGGAAATACAGATTTCAATTAAGGGCCACACCATCTCCTAGGAAAATTTTCAATTATCAATTCTTTTGTCACTTTTATAAATGAGATTTATTTTCCAATAATTTAAATTTATTATCATAACCTGGTTACCTGATATAAATTGTATTTTTATTATTAAGACATGCAAGAATATATAATATTGTATGGCTGAATAAAAAAATACAGCTTTTAATCAATGGCTGCACCATCTTTTGGACAGATCTTCAATTATTAATTCGTTTTAACCGTTGATTGAAATATTTCAATCAACTGTTTTAACTTAACAATTTATTCATTATTTTGATGAGTTATATGATCATTCTAGGAGAAATACCTGATATAACAAAATAAAAATATTTCACTAGCAATCAAGAAAAATCCAGAGCACTGCATTTATGTAAGGTGTGTAACTGTAGACTTTGTCAGCATGATATTTATATTTCTTAAATTTTTAATTTTTTAATCAGGTTTAATAAAATTAAAAACATAGTGAAACAAATTTCCCTAAGTCTAAATTTATTCATTTAATTTTGATAATAATTAACCTAATGCATAAACACGTATACAATAATTATCTTAACAATAGTAAATAACGAAACAGCAATATATTTTTTCTACTCATATACACATGACGTTGTTCCTCAAACAAACATAATGCAAACATAATTTAAAAGAAATTAGGCATACGGTTAGTTCTCAGCATAAAAATTAAAAAAAGTTGAACTTAACAACCTGTATTTTATAACCACAAATATTAAGAAAACAATTTTAAACTACTATATTTGAAACAAGCAATGAAATAAATTACAAGACAACTAATACTAGATTGTTCAAAGTGAACGCCATTTTCTTCAATACATGCAGCGACCCTCGCTGGAATGATATTTTGAACATTGTGCAACATTTGAGGCGTAATTGTTGCTAAATCAAAATTCGATTTTTTTTTTAAATCAAAATGTATTTAATTGATTAATGGTTGAGGCGTTAACTTCGTGATACATTTTGGAAAATTAAACAAAAACGTTTACTTTGTTAATATCATACTTTATTTTTAAGTGAGTTTCGATCATTAACTGATCATTATCAAACTTAAAGTAAATTAATCTACGACAAAACACTTATTTATACAGAATGAAATAAGGAGGAAAATACTAGGTCTACCTGGTCATTTTAAATCCTTTTTCGGCAAAATGGATTATCTCGAGTACATCTTTATCAAAAGAATATCGGTTTTCTATTAGGTGATTCGCGAATGTGGAATTTGTATGTTTTAATCTGAAGGATCTAAGATGTTCTTTTAATCTAATGTTGAAGTTACGACCAGTTTGACCTACGTAAATTCCTTTACAATTTTTGCACGTTAGCTTGTAAATACCTGATCTGTTCAATTTATCTATCGGGGGTTTAGAATTAAAAATTGAATTACAAATTTTATTAGTTGGTTTAAATGCTACATTAATATCATGTTTTTTCAATAGATTTCGAATTTTTAGGCTGACTTCACCAAAGAATGTTAATGACTTAACGTTTTATTTTCAACTTTTGTACATGCATATAAAAATTTCTTGAGGTTATTGTTTTGATGTTTTATAATTAAATTATCTATTATTTTGTTTGTATAGCCATTGTTGTTTGCTAATGTGTAAATCATTTTGATTTCGTTCTTATATCCAATTTCTGATAAAGGTAACGTGAGTGGAATTAATGAATCAGAGAACGTTGGCTTTCTAAATATTTCAAAATTAAATTGGTTATCTATGTTGGTGATTGAAAGGTCGAGGAATTTAATATTTTTTTTTTCTACTGTAAATTGAATCTGAGGATGAATGGAGTTTATGTAATTTAGGAAGTTATTTAATTCTCTGTCAGTTCCAGTGAAGCCGGCTAAAATGTCGTCTACATACCTAAACCAAAAACGTATGTGTTTTTTGCCCTTTTCGGAGTTTAAAATAATGTTGGTTAAATTAGCCATAAATATTTCTGCTAACAATGGGCTTAAAGGTGAGCCCATTGCTAGACCTTCTTTCTGTTTATAATATTTATTGTCGAATGTGAAATAATTGTGTTTTAAGATTATTTCTAGTAAATTAATAAACTCTGTTTGAACAATTGTATTGACGTTATTCTTTTCAAATATAATCTTTACTAACTCTAAGCATTCATTTGTGGGGATTTTTGAAAACATATTTGTTACGTCGAATGAGACTATCTTTATATTATTATCAAGTTTGAATTTAGATAATTTATTTGTAAGATCTAAAGAGTTTTTTTATTGAATAAGGGTCGCAAAAGTTATTAGTAATTTCTTTGAATAAAGAATTCAGTTTAGCAGAAATATTATGGGCTGGTGTGTTTATATAAGTGACTACAGGTCTAATTCGTCCGTCGGGTTTGTGAATTTTAATAAAACCATATAATCTAGGGCAAATTGGATTCATAGGTAAAATATTAAATTTTTATTTTTGTGAAAGGATTGTATGTGTATTCGCAATTTCTATTTTTAACTCGTTTTGTAACTGGATTGTTGGGTTTTTATTTAGTTCTGAAATGTCTGAAGAGTTGATAAAATGTATGACTTTGTTTATATAGTCCTCTGTTTTTAATATGACTATTGAGTTACCTTAATCAGCTTTGGTTATTGTTAGGTGATTTGAATTGATTTTGCTCTTAATGCTTTTAATTGTGGTTAAATTTGAAGTGTTTTCAATTCTTGCATTTTTAATGATTTTACTTATTTTGAATGTTTAATTGTGGAGGCGTTTACTTTGTGGTACATCTTGAATATACTGAAGAAAGAAAACAGGATCACTTTGTTTTTCCAAAAAGTGGTATTTTGTTTTTACTTAACTCACAGTCATTACTATTCTTTAGTGCTCAGTTTCTACAATTAAAGTTTCTTTAAATTTATTGCAATTAATCTGTGGAGAAAATTTGGGGCCTGATTTTAGTAAAGCTAATTCTTTGTCTGTAAATTTTTTGAAGATTATGCGGCTGACACTGCTCCTAACCTGATCATCTAGTAGGTCGAATTCCACCGGGTGTAGATGAAACGCCAACTCGGTATGAAGGATTTTGATGTATGTGAGGAGGATGTCTCTTCTTCGGAACCAAAATTTTGCTTCCACTGCTTTTCGGCAAATTCCTTGGTTTTTCTGGCCGCTAACGGGTTTGTTGTTGATTCTAACTTGCACATAACTCGGGATAACGTTTAAACGTAAACATTGTTGGCTGAATCGAATATTTTGCACTTCTTGTCGGTGTTTCAGTCGTAATTTAAAATACTTTTTCGCCTGCTCTGCTACACTAGCTTTAATTAATTGATTAATGGTTGAGGCGTTAACTTTGTGATACATTTTGGAAAATTAAACAAAAACGTTTACTTTGTTAATATCACACTTTATTTTTAAGTGACTCGAGTTTCGATCATCAACTGATCATTATCAAAGCGAAGAGTAATCCGGAAATCCCAGTAATTAATGAACAGGTAGACCTAGTATTTTCCTCCTTATTTCATTCTGTATAAATAAGTGTTTTGTCGTAGATTAATTTACTTTAAGTTTGATAATGATCAGTTAATGATCGAAACTCGAGTCACTTAAAAATAAAGTGTGATATTAACAAAGTAAACGTTTTTGTTTAATTTTAAAATGTATTTACGTAGTAGAAAATTAACTAATAATTAGAAAAAAAAAACGAAAACATTTCGTAAATCTACAACAAGGTGTTTTGCTAAGGCTATTTTATTTTATTATTTATTTATTTACATACGAGAAGCCCCTTTTAATAATACACAACGTAATACATACTTAAATTAACTTAAACTAAATAAGGTAACATAATAATTTAAAATAAGCTCAACTAAAATAAAATGGATATCAATAAATAAAGTAAAAGTTAAATATTATAAGAGATAATATTAATTAAAATATTAAAAATTAGACTGTTCTTCTAAATTGGTGACCTACACCATTAAACAAATTGAACCAGGAATAAATGCCAATCTAAGCATACGACTAATAGTGTTATTATGCGAAAAGATTGTGTTATACTTGTTTATAAAAAATCTTACTCCTTAAAGCGGTTGACAAATGTGAGGGAAATAAACTAATAGTAGACAATAAGGAAGTAGATTTAATATTTGAATTTAATAAACCGTAAAGTGTGCATAGATCGGAAATTGATCTGCGGGTCTCCAGAGTATGCATCTTCAACATCACCGATGAACACGAACCTTGTATATGTTGAATGCCATTTCTTAATTCAATTAATCGTAAGAATTTTTTCTGCACGCTCTCAATTCTATTAATATCCGTTTGTAAATATGGTGACCAAATTGGAGAAGCATACTCGAGGTGGCAACGAACAAGTGAACAATACAATATTTTAAGGCATATTGGACTCGGTTCCTTTGACAGATGCCACACAAAACCTCATATTTTCCTACCTTTGTCACATATAGAAATAATGTGATTTCTGAAGGTTAAGGCACTATCAAATAAAATACCAAGATCTTTGATTTGTGTTAGTCCTAGACAAAAGAATGGAGTCCAACATGTAATCAAATTGAGTACAGTATTTTGATTTATAGAAAGAAATCACACTACACTTATCAATATTTAAATATTGACGATTAACCTGGCACCAGTTATTAACATTATCTAAATCAATTTGTAATCTATTACAATAGCTTCTAGTTTGCACTACTTGTTATATTTTCAGATCATCAGCATACATTACACATTTCCCAATTTTCACAACATCAACAAAGTCATTGAAGAAAAGTAAGAATAAAACTGGACCAATATGTGTGCCCTGTGGTACACCTGACGTGACTGAAATAGGGGATGATAAAAAGTTATTAATTTTAACTTGCTGAGTTAAGAAAAGACTCTAACCAAGATAACGTAGCGTCATTGAGGCCTAGCTATTTTAACTTATGTAGTAGAATAGTATCGTCAACTCTGTCAAATGCTTTGGAAAAGTCGGTGTAGATAGCATCTACCTGTTTGTGCTCTTCCAAGGCATTTGACAGGAACTGTTTGAATTCAAGGAGATTAGAGGTTGTTAATTTGCAATGTTGAATATTGGATATAACTGGACGGGAAATCCAAGCTAAATAATCACTTACCATTTTGTCGAGAAGTTTTGGAATCGCCGATTGAAAGGAAATGCCACGGTAATTCTCAGCAATGACGCGATTACCCTTCTTAAAAATAGGGCATAGGAAGCATGATTTCCATTTATCCAGGAAAGTTCCACAGTTTAGGGATCTTGTAAATAAAATGTGAATCGGACGGCATAGTGAATAAACACAATTGATTAGCAAATTTGTTGGTACACCATCAGGTAAGGAAATAGATAAACTTAAATCGAGGACTTGATGAGTGTCAGAAATAGATAAATTAGACACATCAGTTAAGGAGTCGTTCTGTATAAAGTAGAAAAAAAAATATTAGTCGATTAATATTATACGTCTCAATTTCCAGATTTCTAATCTAGTTTATGTCTCAATTATTTTCTACTAGTAAATTTGAAACTTCTCTTAATTTTGACAGCAAATTTTACATACTCATAGTAATACAAAGCAAACACAGTACGTATATTATATTTTTGTAAACGTTTTTACAGGAGTCAAACATTTTGGCATTGTGAATTATACGTATTGCTCTCTTTTGAATTATAGAGATTTCTTCTACATATTTGGTGAATCCCCAGTGAATAATAGCATAATAATCTTATTATATAATATATTCTATTGAATAATGATAAGCACTGATTATACGAAGTGTATTTAGTGTATTTCCTAGATCTGTTAGATGATATTTCGAAGATTTTAGATTTCTGTAGAGCAAACTAATCTTAGGTAAGTCGTCTATCTAAATATTTTCCCTTCTATAACCACTGACAGTGCGAGTTCACGAAACATTTTTAACACCTTTTTTTTGCTTTTGAACGTAACAGAAACTGGTTACATTCAAAATTTAAATATATTTTCTAACAATATAAAGTATTCATCGATTGTGAAATAATCTTTTTTGAGCGATTTCTACACATTGCGTTTTTTATCAATAAAATAATATCAAAAACCAGTTCTCTCAAGGGACACCGTATTAAAATAGAGTTTTAGTTTTGTTCTCATTAAAAATGTTGCAACCAGTTCTTGCACCTCTTTTTTTGATAACCCTAACCCAATTTCTCCATTTTTGAGTTCTGCAGTGTTTCTACCAAATTATTTTGATTTTATCCCACGTTTTCCTTTTAAGTGACATTTTATTATAGGATATAGTATAAAGTATTCTTGCTGGCTTGGTAGCATTCATGCGTCCTGCTTTTATTTCTTCGACAACTTTTTTAAACCTTTCTTTTGAATAATCGCCGCTGTTCGTTTTTTTTTATGTAAGGACGAATGGTTCCGCCCTTACATAGAAAGTTAATTAAGTAATCAATGCATCTAATTACTACAAGTATATTATTCAGAGTAAAACAAGAAATAATCAAACATCACATTGTCTAGGGCATAAGTGCACAATTAGTCAATTAAAATGAAAGAGAAATATGAGCAATATTTTTAGTTGCCAAGAATATCACGGAACATAAAAGTTTCTTAAAAACTTCAACACATTTGAGATAACTTCCAAATGCGAAGATAAAATTTCATCTAAGTGTATACCCAATTGATTTAGAAAAAGCAGCCCTCTTTAATGTTACTTGTTTTTAATTTTGCAAACTTAGATGCAAAATGTCATGACTGTTCAAAAAGTCTTTATAGGTTTTTTGTAATAAAATTGTTGTCATTTTTTGTTTGAGAAATATAAAAAAAGGAAAATAAGTTACGCATAAACTCACTGAAACAAGCATAAATCAACGAGTTGCAGCATGTCTTTCTCTGCCCAATAAACAGCGGTAAAGCCTTTTTATATAAGATAATATAAGAAATAGATACTCTATGGTAATTCATAGCGCAGAATTTGTGTAAAATAAATTCCGGCGAACCATGAACATCTTCTCTGAATTTGGTGGGATATGCTTTTTTATGAATTGTTGCAGGCCGGTGGAACAGTTACTAAGAATTGCTACCAACGTCAATTAATCCGCTCGAGTCAATGATTGAAACAAACCGCCAGACCACACATTGCTTCTAATATAAAAATCATCATAATGGGTCTTGGAATTTTTATTTTATTACCATTATCTCGTTCACAGTTCTCTTATCTTGATTTCATTATTATATTTTTATTATTATTATAATAATATATTGATGGTAGAAAAATACCGAAACACCTAAATCATCATAAATATGCTGAAGTAAGGAAATAATTTTAATTTTCATTTAATATTTTTACAAGTTCTAAGAAAACCTTTCACTACAATTCGATCAAGTCCCTTTAGACTTTGTCAGTTGGAAAACGTTGAAGAAGTACGGTAGTGCGTTAGTAGTGTGTTAAAAAAATGTTTACATTTGTGGAACTTATTGCAATTATCAACATAATATTAGTTTGAATATATTTCTGACAAATTATTTTTTCAAAAAATGAAATAAATTTATTTAAAAAAAACTAGAAAGGAAATGAATTATAGATAGAGAAACTTGAATATAAATTAAATCTATTATAATAGAATTGTAATTACTAAAACAATATTATATCATGTTTGAAAGTAAAAATGTCTCATAAGTATATCTACTAAAATTACAAAATGAATTTAAAAAAAAAATTAATTCAATTTTTTTAATTAAGAAATAGTTGTGTAGCTTACAAGTAAATTGGCTCCAAGGATTTATTAAAGAAACACAGATAATTTATCATAAGGTATTTAGAAATCTAATGTACCCATAACATTTAAAGTCTAATAGAAACTAGAAAAGGACTTTTCTGGATGATAAGGAGATTATGTTGACAAAATCTTTCAAAAAGCATAAGAAAAACTTTAAAATGTTTCAAAGCTTATAGAACTCTGGTATTTTTAATTATTATGCTTAACATAATTGTAAATATTTAAGAACAAAGAAAATGTCGTCGAACAAACTGTAGAATTATTGGGTACAAGGTATCCACGCAACATTATAAATTTATTCAAAATATTGTTAATTACTATTTAAATTAAAACACAATGAATATCGATAAACATATATTTTTAAAACCAGAATGATTGAAGCCCAGAATTGGTAAACTCAATAGACCATTTCTAGAAATAATAAGAAAATTATTACCTATTGCGAGCAGCAATAAAAATAAAAATATTAAAACTAGTGTAATTTTATTGTCTAATTTTGTTTAATATTTTTAAATGATTGATTAATGTATATAGAAATTGATAATTGAACTTATATTTGACTTCTTTCTTGTATAACTGAATAGTTGAGGCTGTTAGTTGTTGAAAGTTTATATTCTAATCACTTTGGTAAATTTTCGTAAATGTAATACGATAACACTTTCAAATATTTATTTTGCCGTTCTTGTATATATTGATTGATTTTATATGGGTATATAACAAGCTTTTATTCTTTACATCGAGTTAATTATGGTACTTAATAAAGTTGTTATTATCAATAAATTAGCAATGTAAGTAAAAAGACATCAATTTTTTTATTAATAATTGCACTTTTTGAATATACGACAGTATTCAATAGAATACTGTCGTACACCCAATAGGGTGTAAATTATCTAGTTATATTAACAGAAACAGGGCTAATTGTGAAAATCGATATATTTAAGTTTTAAACCAGGTCATATTTAAGTAAATATTTTATTGGATCTGCAAAATCCGACATAAATTTAACTTCGTTCTATTTTTATTTTACCAAAAATAAACCGCCTAAGGCTTCTTTGTTTACTTTAATATTTCGTTGAGTAGGTTTTTATTTGGCACAGTATGTAATGATTTCCTTTGAAAACATAATTATAGCACACTTTAGAAATAAATGCAGAGATTGTACTTATTTATTTTATTTCTAATATTTATTTTATTTGTAATATTCGGAAAGCCATTCAACAGTTTTAATTATTTCTAAATGAATTGTAAATATTAATACATATGTAAATAGCAATTAATTATAGTATAATTCGCATAATTTTACAACTATAAGTTAATATTTATGAGTATATATTCATATGATGTTCCTAGAAGGCTAAAAGTCGAATTTCTTTAGCTTAAATTTCAATATTTAATTTATTTATTTAATATTACCTTTTTTTATTTTTGTTATAACGATAACCAAATATTGTAACCTTATTAACGCAACGACCATTTGGTCATTCATATAGAACGCTATTATATAATAAAATTTAATGGTTTCTGGAAGTCTGTTTAGATTTATATCTTGAATTTAGAAAAAGTACTTTTTCGTATGGTTTCTTTTTACGGTTTCTTAAAGTAGTGATTTGATTTATATTTTTTTGTATTTTTTGCAGTGTTTTGCAGTTCTCTCTTATTTTGACGGATAGTTCCAACTAAAGAATTTTGTATGCTAAAACTTCATTGTCAGTGAAGATCTCGTACTTCAGAACAACAGACATAGCTAATCCAATTTTTACATTAGACGCCAATCAAAATTTGATGCCAAATTTATTGAGCTTATTCAGCATATTTTGCTGTTTATTCACTGTGATGGCTGGCTTGTAACAGTTTTGACTGTTTACAACGAAGATGTTCTATACTCTTGATACAATTTTTTTATTCCATAAAAGCGGTGCAACTTGTTTTGTTCATATGCACCAGACATATAAAATACCTATAAATGTCTCAAATATATCTTTAGATAAGCTCCATTACTTTCCTAAAACCATTTGTGATTTTAGTTCAGTACATTTTATAATGTATTACATGATATTATTGTCAACTACTAAACAAAATGCTGTGCTCACCTTGCTTCTCATAATTCTTCATTTGTTGGGTCCATCTGTCGGTAGAGGAACCTGTTTGGATCTTTCTTCGAAATTGTTTCATGAACAGCAATTTCAATTAACCAATCAAAATAGGCCAAACAGTGTTTGTCCAGAGAAATTTAAGAAAAACTAAACTTAAACCATATGCACAAATATGCCATTAAAGACTTCGAAGATAAAACCTTTAAATTAAAAAATTAAAAATGGTGATGTGGCCATCATAGTACTTTCCCTATATTTTACTCGAAAACTATGAGGTTTACGCAAAAAGGCTATTCTTATTGATTTGTTCACTTTTGAATTTTCTATATTTATTTGTAATACAAGTTTCATGTAACTCTAATAGTTTATTAGCAATTGGCAAAAAATGTCAAAATTTTCAATTTTTATTATTTTTCTCAAAAGTTAAGAAATTTATGAAAACTATGTTTTAATAAAACTTGTTCAGTTTTTTATTCCCTTTAACTTTTGTTTGAATCGTTTTTTTAAATTTCTCATATTTAGAAAAATATCACGAAAAAACAAAAAACGCCTCGAGTAAACATCCACTTCCGGTTTATGAATATTCACCAAAAGCTTTTCAGTTCCAGTTTTGAACGATAAAACCTTAAGTTTATAGTTTCATGTCCATCGGATCATTCGTTTTTGAGATACATCACCCACGGACAGACAGACAGATAGACACACACAGACACAAATTTTCGTCTTCGTATATAGGGAAAGTAAAAAAATATAACCAGAAAATTAAAAAGAGGCTTAGTAAAACGTACTAGAAGTTTACTAATTTGTTACAGGATGAATCTGACAATAATCTTGATAATAACGACCTTAGTATGAGCAGACGAGGATCTTAAAGTAACCCCCATAAATAATTGAATCGTTCCATTAGAATTAGGAAGTTCTTTCAATATTACGGCTACACATAAGTTACTTTTCAATATGATAGTAAGTTTATTTGGGATTGTAAACGATAATGACTTTACTTAGCCAGATTTAAAAAAATCGAAACGAGCAAAATATCAAATTGAAAGTCTAAAAATTACTTTATTTAATATAATATTGATCAATAGAAATAAACTATCATCTTTTGATTTTATAGGCAAAGCCGCATTTCTTTATTTGGCGTAGCAGATAAAGACGAAAACGAAGAAATTTATAAAAATATAAAAATATTATACGAGAACCAAAATAAAATTGCTTACCAAGCAAGCTATTAAAATAAATAGTATGCCAAATTGTTAAAACTCAACGCTTTATTAATACTAATATAATTCAATCCAAGATAAATAGAATTGAAACATTCGTAAATAAGTATGTTACTTTAGTAGAGTTAATCACTAGAAATTAATATTCACGAGGTTGAAATATTCTTGAATAACATGCAAAATGTAATTGTTTTCGGACAAAGAAATCAAATCCACCCACAATTGTTATTGAAAACAGACTTGATTAACACCATAGAACATCTAAACAAAATTTACCAAAATTGAATTATCCCTGTTAAAAATAAAAACTGTTACTATTCATTGTTGCAAATTAAAATTAATTTTGATATTGATAAAATGTTTATAATTATTGATTTCCTTGTAATTGAAAACGCAGAATATTGTACAAAATTGTAAAGGTACCCTATGCGTCGAGCGTACTTAAATAATTGTAAATATTTAGCACTGTCATAAATCGAATATGTATGTGTTTGTGAATTTAGACGACATATATATAATTTCGATTGAATTTCAACCGAAAGCCAGAGGCAACTGTATAACTAATTTATTCCAAAATATTGTTGAAAATTGTACGCTAATTAAACTAAATTCCGTAAAGAATATTTTTATAATAGTTTTAAAGTGTCAGAGGCGAACTTATCACAAGATCGGCGAACGGCGAAACAAATTTGGCCATCAAATTTAATAACGACGTCCCATTTATACTAACAGCAAATCCACGTACCCTTACAGGTGATATTTCAAAAAACAAATGGTGTATTACCAAAACTGTGGTGGTATTAGAACTAAACTTAATGATCTCATGGTGTCAGTGAATTGTAACGATTTCGATGTAACTATATTAATAGAGACTTGGTTGTACGATGACATATCAAACGTTCAGTTACAGTTACATAACTTATTTAGAACTAAACGCAACTAAAACTAATATTATTATAGGAGGAGTCTATATCGCATTTAATCATTAATGGCTGATAATTATTTCAATCATTGTTCGGCCCTAGAACTAGTTTACGAACCTGATAATATAACGTTAATATGTGGCGACTATAATCTACCATTTCTTAAATGGAAAAACAATTCTCTTATCGCTCACACCCTAAAAATTCTGATACAAAAGCTAATTCTACTGTTAATCTTTACAATTTTTTGAAAACAACTCAAATAAATATTATTCCTAATTCGAGAGGAGTATTTTTAGATTTATTTTTTTCCAACATTATCGACGCAGAAGTTTCCATCTCAGATAATACCCTTTTAAATTTAAGCGAACACCATTCGGCGTATGATATTTTATTGCCTCTTACACACTGTCCACAGCTAGAAACAAAAAGAAAACATTACATGTACCATCTGGCTGACTTTGACGCTCATAACATGTATTTTCATTTCATAAACTGGTCGGAATTAATGAATGACTCTAATATTGACAAAATAACAGAGAGCTTCTATACTGCCATTCAATTCGGCATCGATAAGCATATTCCCACAACATTAGTTAGTCTAACTAATAAGACTTATCCTAAAGGAATGTCAAGCGGACTTAAAAATCTATTAGTTAACAAAAATTAGCTCACAAACGCTAGATGGAAAGCGGTTCGTCGGATGACCATGAAATTTTTTCCTATCTTCATCGACAATGCAAGTTAGTTTCTGAGTCGCTCTATAAAAATTATTTAAAAACGTTTGAAGCCAAACTTATTTCAGACCCTAGTAGTTTCTGGAGGCATGCTAGGGAACATAGGAATAAAAATAGTATTCCAATGGTAATTGAATACGAGCAATGCAAAGGCTCTGATGGTGAAGAGATAGTTAACCTTTTTGCATTTTTTTTCGTCCGTGTATACTATAAACAATAATCAATATACATCTAATTCGACATATGTTAGTGACATCATCAATGATGGTATATCGAGTTTTTTTTCTTGCTACACTGCATTTATTCTCCGTTTGGTCCTATTTATGAACTAATATCAAAATCGTTATTAGTAGGTATATTTCCAAGCAGATGGAAACTTAGCTATATTATACCAATATACAAATCTGGCCAACCTGATTTGGTAGATAATTATCGAGGAGTTTGTCAATCAATAATTCCAAAAATGTTGGATAATTTGGTCGCAGATAGGTTAGCATGGATGTCTCATCAAATAATTGCACCACAGTAACATTGCATTATCCCTAAAAGATCCACAGTCTCAAACTTGCTTTGCTATAAACAGTACCTGTCAAACGGTTTGGATAAATGCTACCAGATTGACTCAATCTACTCTGATTTCCCCAAGGCGTTTGATAGAGAAACTGGATGCCTTAGGTTTTAATAAGTTAACATTATCTTGGATTCAATATTTTCTGCAAAATCGTATTCAAAAGGTGAGTCTTAACAATGTCACATCAAAAACAATAGATGTAACTTCTGGGGTAACTCAGGGACCTCACTGCGGCCCTATTTTGTTTCTGTTGTCTATAACGATTTACAGCATGTTATAAAACACTGCAATTTCTTGATGTACGCGGATGACTTCAAAATATTCAAATGGGCCAATTGCAGATTAATCCTAAAGACACTAACAGTATCAATCAATGGTGTACATTGAACAGATTATTTTTAAATAAGACAAAGTGTAGCTCAGTTGTAGTTTTGTAGACGTACTCATTGAATTGACTGCACTTATACCATTAATATTATACCACTTACCAAAAAACAAGGTATGTATGACATTTAATTCAATATAACAAACTTTTGTGGTAAGGCATTAAGAATATGAGGCTTTTATGGCATATTGGTATCCAAGTCAACGTGCATTGTATTAAAACTTTATATTGCGCCTTAGTACGCTGTCTCCTGGAATATGCTTCTGTTATCCGGTCACCTTACGGTTCAACATAAATTTCTTAGGTCAATAGAATATAAAATTGGTATTACTAACATTCAAGGCACTTATTCGAATAGCAAAAATGAATTACGAATTCATGATTTGGAGGATCGTAGATGTCTATCTGATTTGTGTGCACTATACAAATTAGTGAATGGCATGTTTGATTGCTCTAATATTTTAGAACAACTAGATTTTTATTTTTCTGATAATACTCGTCAATTGAGATCCAAACCATTATTCCGCGAGAAAACTTTTACGTCTAATTTTAGCGTAACAACACTTGTGGTCGACTTATGCGTTGTGCCAACTTATTTAATGAAAATAATTGTTTCGATATATTTAATTCTTCATATAATTCGTTTAAATCTAGGTTTAAGAGGCATTTACATGTAATTTAGTTTAGTTTATTAGTTTTACCTTAGTATATACATTTAGTATGTAAATAATATTTGTAATTATATCTTTATTGTAAAAGGGATTTCCCGTTATTAGATAAATAAATAAATAAATAAATCGCAATACTTAAACTATATGTGTAAATCACAAGGAATGTTAGAACTTAAGCAGAATTAATTGATTAAATTACCATATCAATGTTCGATTAATTTAAGAAATCAAACTTATAAGAATTAATTTCATAAAGTAACTTTGAATATAAAATTACCAAAATTACAAATATCAAACAATGCCAGTATGTTAACCTTGACGGATATGTAAAAATTAAGACAATTTATTGATGATAGTTTTGATATTGTAAATCAACAACAACCCCTTCTAGTGCACAAATATTTACCAAATGCTTTTCATATCTTCCGATAAAGAATAAAAGCTGAGTTTAAAATTCCTGTTACAAATATTTTTCAGTTTTTGAGATGTTCCCATACACATTTATCTCTAAAAATTGTTAATATGTTCACAAAATTTTCAAGGCGGCAATATCTTCGTACTTCGTATAGAGAAAGTATAAATCACAACAAACATTTTTGAAATTTAAAATGAACAATATAGTAAAATTATAAATATAACTAAACTTATAGCAAATTCTAAAATGGAGATGCAGGTCTGATAAAGGTACTAAAACCAATATGTCAAAGTTATTAATTCAGAAAAACACTTGTTATCTTCCATAGCTTGGTATTTTTTTACAGTTGCCTGATACATGTTTCGATCAGTAATGATTATTTTTAAAATAACTATAAACTTAATATTAAATAAGACGTAATACAAATATATTGACCGTTTATTTTGAAAGGGGTTTAAGTCCATTTTCTCTTTTTTCGAGAAAATTAGAGGTTAACAACATATCTGTCTGGTAATATTTCTACTGTTTTATCAATACGCAATTTGGTTATATAATTTTTTTAGGCATATTTTTCTAAACTGATGTATACTTAGGGACTTGAAAGTGGAGTTTAAAATTAGACAATTGTAAAAATCGCTTAATTTCAATTTTGAAAAATCAAATATCACTTAAAATATACTTCATATTAATCCAATTTTGTTTACAAATAAGGCACGACATACAATTGTACAATTGAAGTAGTATTTTTAATTTTAGACGCTAATTACGTTGTTAAAATTACAAGATATTGATAGTATTTACTCATGCTCTGCATGTGGCAGTGTTTCGAAATATGCATGATGCACCGGAGGTATATAAGGTAATATCTACTTGATCTCTTTATATTTTTCATAAGTAATAGTCCTGATCATCTTGGTACAAAGGCGCCAGGGCATTTTTTTCAAATTTTAGCGGTCTTCCGGGACGTGTAAGATAAATTTATAGTTTTAAATTCATAGATGTTTTATAAAAAAAGTGTATGGTGCACTTTTGAGGCATCTCATCCAACATATTTGCAACCAATTTACCTGTTCTCCAGTAGTGTTTTTTTCTTATCTGTTTTTACTCGCATTTTGAAGATTTTTTATAGAAACCAATCGTTTCATTTCATGTAAAATGAAATTATCATGTTTTCTAAATTGTGTTATTACATCATAATAATCCTATTTTCCATTGACCAGATAACCTTCAACCCAATCAATGCCATTTGTAAATTTCGATTTTGCACAGTACACATGTCACTGTAGGCAATAACATGGCATTGGGTCGTTACATTTTCTAAATGCCTCAAACAGCAAGAAGCTACTTCTTGTGATCCCCTGGAAGCAACAGTTTCGTCCCACACACACATATTACATTTATTATCGTGGAAATTGTAAAAACCCTCGTTTAAAACATACATATTTCGCTTATAGTATGCGATTGAGAGATATAATTTGGGGTAAGGAGAGACTTTTTGTAAATCAAAAGAGAAGGCAAAGTATTTATCAGGATTTTCTGATGCCAGAATTTTATCTTCCTGTAATGCTTTTGATGCTAATCCAGCATCTTGCAAGTGAACATCATGTTTTCGTACAAGAATCGTTTTTTCTTTATTGTTGTCTTAATTTTTATGTTTAATAAATCGCATTATGCACAGGTATCTTTACGGGGCAAATTAAAGTGTAATTTGAAATCTCGTTTAAAGATTATTCTGTATGTCCATTCATTAACTGAACTCAAAATAACTTGCATTTTTCTATGTATAAATTATACATTTTTTGTGTTTAATTCAGGATTTAAAAACATCCGTTATGGATTTTTAGATCCAGTATAGTAACTTTTAAATTCCGAAAAGCTTTTTATGTGTTCTATCACTGTATTCGCCATCCATTTTCCACACATGTTTTCGAAATATTCTCATTCGCTTTTAGGATATTATCAATTCGTCCAGTAGATATTCGGAAAGTATCAACGAAAATCTTTTCACATACTAAAATTTTTCCACCAGATGTAACCAGGTAAAATTTATAAGCATAGCCCGCATAGTACCCGAATTATTTCCAGGCCTTCGTCTATTGGCAGTTTCACGTTGAACATTACAATAGAGGAATACATTTTGCTTTTTAAAATCACCTACATTCCAGAACTTATCAAACATTTCTATACGTTTTTTATTGCAATTTTTGAATTCAATTTTTTTTTGCTGTAATGAAATTTCCTCTTTTTGTATAGTACTTTTGCCCAGTATTTCGTTTAATTTTGTTTATTTGTTGCATATATTTTCATTTATTTTGTTCTGCACAATCTATGTTATCAGTAACAATATCCTCATCTGATGACTATTCTACCTCTATTATTCTTCTTTTCTTCTTGCGATTCGTTAATTTGTTGTTCATAGCGGAATTATCTTCATCCTCTGAATCTAAGATTATTCTTCTGTTTATATTCATGGGCTTTATAATAATAAAATAATTATTTTTAATTGTCTTAAATAATATGTATTTACCATGTGTTCTTACCTATATCACTATATGTTAATAAGAAGTTATCCATTTTAGGACAAAAATAAAATAAGTAACCTAAACTGGTAACTCTTGACACGTAACATCACACGTAAGATAAAACAAATGTAAAATAACAGGCTACTGATCGGCAACCATCTGCTAAACCACCTACCTCTGTCAATTAGTCTTACACCACTTTCATAATCGATGATTATACATTTTCATTTTCCGAACAATTTTGAATTGTACAAACCATGGGATTTTTTTAAGTAATTAAACACGGACTGGTTATACATAAAAAATACATTAAATTAAGCATGAATTATGTGATATTTCTTTTTTTTTCGAAAATGGACTTACACCACTTTCAAAATAAACGGCCCATATATGGAGCTTTTAAAAGTCCCGCAAATGTGATATTTTCTGCCTGCCCTGGTTCCTGGTGGTTTTTAATCAGATTAGCGCTGTCCTTAATGTACAGATATTCTAGGAGGTTCTATATTAAGTTTAGGTCCTCCATGTGGTGTCCTGCTTTAATACAGTATTCCATCTATGATTGATTTTCGGTGTTCTTTTAATCTACTCTTAAAGCTTTTTCCCGTTTGACTTATATAAAAACCATCATAATTTAACCACTATATTTTCTAAATTCCTAATTTTTTAAGGCTGTTCTTTGTTTCTACTACTTTGTTTACTAAAGTATTTGATTTATTTATCACTATCAATTAGATTATGTGTGTTTGCCATTTTTACTTTATTGCTAGTTTTATTCATAAATGGAATGGCTCCTTATAAATTAGGTTCTCTATCTTCGAAATAAATTGGGCTATATAATGGTGGCTCATATAGTTTATTTTCTTCCATTTAACTAGTTTATTCACATGTCTTATGTAACTAGTATTAATAGCAATATCATAGATTATATCGAATTCCTTGTGATAAATGTCTTTACATCATCGTTAGTCGGTGTTTATAGGAATTGAGAACTATTATTTAATATGTGCTGATTAATACAAATCTATCGGTATTATTGTATAGGTGACTGTAGGTTTTCTTTGGGTAGAGTAGTACAGTTTGTTCTGTTGGATGTTGATAATATTTTAATCAATAGAAATAATGCCATATTATAAACAACGTTACCAGTTATTTTAATGTTATTTATTATTTTTAGACAAAACTATAGCGGTAGTTTGGTCGAAAAAATTTTCTGGAGCTTCTTCAATTAATTCATTTTTAGAAATTCTATTGATAAAAGTTACTTTTGCATTATATACTTTTCCCCGACATTTTGTTAATATTGTGATATGATGTTACGTTTGATATAGATTTCATTTGTTATTTTGTAGAAATAAAGTAAATTATCTTAATTTGTAATACATTTACACCGATTAGATTTCCTAACACCTACTACTTTCAAAATTTTCTGCACAATCCATTAAACTGTTAATTTTGAAATATAAGAATGTTGTATTGATAAGATAGGATGTATTTTAAAATTAAAAATAAATCATTGTCCTAATTAAACAGGTTTGGTTAGTTAATATATATTGGCCGCCATAAGTAAAAGAATACTAAGAATTCGTCGGTAAATTTTTATGAAAATTTGAGATAATATACTAAGAAATAATTAATTTCAACAAAAAATCATGGTAACTTTTTCTTTAATTTCAATGAGTTGCTTCTCCACGATTTCTGGAGCACTCAGCAACTCGCCTAGGCATACTAGAAATCAAATAGTCAAGGTCAGCCTGAGGGATTACATACCAAGCTTCTTGAATTCACACCCTAATATCAGGTAAAGTGAGTGGGGATGGCTGAAGATGGCCCAGTCTTCCGCCAATTGTATCCCACACGTGTAGGTGATACTGTAATGACTTGCAATGTCCATAATACAAATTTGCTGCTTTAAACAAGATGTACTCTGACGACTATAATTCTACGAATATAAATATGAAGGATCGAAGAGAAGTTTATAAATAATTTCTTCATTAAACATTAAACTAAATTAATAATTTATAGAAAGTGTTTAGTTCTCAGACTCAAGGTTATCAAACTACATATTTGACTACTTAAACGCATTTTTTTGTTGAAAATTATTGTCAGTAATACTAATGACCATATTATTGGAACACTTTAATGCCAATGTCTACTACTACATTAAATATTCTACTTTATTCTAATATAGGCTTTCTAGTAGTTTTTATTTAATTTTTGTAAGATGCGCGCAATAAAAAATATTTTAGTTTTTATATTGTATTAATGTTTTTAATATTTCTTGTTAATAAATAATGTATTGTTATTGTTTGTATACTGTATTTCAAGTTTTTATTACTGTTGTATTATTATTCAAACCAAACACAAATTGTACACTCGCTAAATCATATATCATTATAATTATTGAAAAATTGTAGAACTGAATATAACTAAATATACAGGGTGGTCCGTAAAATATCTGTACATTTTATAACTCTTCTTAAAAAAAGATGGAAAAGGGAACTAGAGTGTTAAAATTAATCTGTATAAAACAATGTTTGCAGATCTGAGACAAATTTAATTGAATACGATTCGACGATTACGAAAAAATCGGATTTCTGTTAATTATTTTTCTTTATAAGCCAATTGTATATAAAATTTAAAAATCTATTAATAGACTATTTATTTTTAAATACATAACAAAGGGCTACTTGCTAAATCTTGATTTATAATATTCCGCAAAGAAACACAGAACATTCAATAATGTAATTGGATAAATGATGAAATCCATCAAACCAAATTAAGAAACTAAACATTTTCCGTAATTTTCAGGATAATAGTTATATATTTTGTGAAATTTAATACATGAATTAAAAATATAACATAAAATGCATTTTATTTGATAAACAGTTTTAAGTATAAACACACTATTAGAACTTCAGTGATTCATTTATTGGATTAATTACAAAAGCATTGTTTTAAATGACGTAAGTTTCGTGAAGAATATAAAGATTGCAGCGGTTGGCTGCGGACATCTGCACGGTCTCTAATTATAGGTTAGGACGTTTTATTATTGTAGCAGCCCCAGTTTCCCGACTACTCCCACATGCCGATTTATATTTGTACAAAAATTTATTCGGCCGCTGTTCTACGTCTTGAAGTTTTATGGGATAGTGTTATAACGGAGGCGTCAATTTAAATTGAGCAATAGGATATAAATCAAAATTCAAATATTTTGGTATGCGTGAATTGAATTATATTTTGTTTTTTGTGCGTGTAAAGTATATAAAACAAATTTAGTACAATGTAAGCTAATATTCACAACAGAATTTATATTTATGAGATATTATCTTAGAAATTTGATTTAACATTTCAAAATATTTAATCACTAAAATTAGCGAAAATACTAAATTCAAGTCAACGTTTGCCATTAAAAACTCATTAGAATTAATCTTTAAAATGAAAGACCTCAAAGTTCCGAAGAATAGTCGGCTGGTGTCCTTCGATGTCAGTAATCTCTTTCCTAGTGTGCCGCCTCAAGAGGTAGTAAACATTATTGAGGTACTAATCCGATTGTTAAAGCAGAAATTTTGGATCTCCGTAATGAATGTTTAGCCCAAAATTATTTTTAATTTAATAATAACTTCTTTATTCAAAACAAAGGATTAGCGATGGGTAACCCCCTGAGCCCCTTACATGCCGAAATAATTATGAATTCTTTAGAGAACGTAATCAGAAAACCTCCACTGTTTAATAAATGTGTATACTGGTACAGATTTGTAGACGATATATTAACTTGTTTTACAGGTACACATAGACAACAAGACCAATTTTTATGATTTATTAATTTAATTCACACAGACATCTCATTCACTAGGAAGATCGAATCAAATAAATCAATTAATAATTAAGCATGAACGTTGATTGAAATATTGTCAACGGCATGAATTTAACATACAGATACCACTATTAATTTCAAATCATTTCATCCTATCCAATATAAACTTGCAGCATGTCATTCAATGTTACATAGGCTTGTAACAGTTCCCCTTTCAATTAAAAATGTTAATGACTAACTTAATAGAATTTTAATAATAGCAAACAACAATGGCTTTCCTCAAAAGCTAATATTAAACATCCGTTTTAACCTAGTTTACCCAATCCATGTTCATTCTGATCAAAATAGTAAATATTGTTCATTAACATTTAACGGTCCCCCATCAATTGCCATCAGCAAAAAACTTAAACCTTTTAATTTAACCCCGTCTTTCAGAATGACTACGTAGTGTGTTTCCGTTTACTAACAGCACATCTATTACTCATTGTTCTAAAATTTCCCGAGTTTCTGGTGGTTCAAAACTAAACACTTCGTTTTTAATGGTACCCCATAAATAAAAGTCAATGGGGTGTAAGGTCGGGTGATCTTGCAGGCCATTGCATTGGTCAATGATTTGAAATCACTCTTTCATTAAGGTTTACTCTCAAAAAATGTTGCACATTACGAGTGTTATGGGCCGAGCAAGCATCTTGCTCGAACCAGATGTTTTGTCTTCGGGATTAATAATTTATCTCAAACCAGGCATTCTCATCTCATTTGGTAGTAGCTCCAAATATCTGTTACTATCTACAACGAAAAGAACTCAAAAAATAAATAATAAACAATATTTTTTACCAATTAAACAGCATTAGACATTAAAATCAGATGGAACTTGAAATCTTCTTTGATTTACCAAATGTGGATTTTCAGTAGACCTAGAAGGTTCCACCTGCTAAACTGCAATTTTCGGTGATAGTCATTATCACTTAAACCTTGTACATTTGTTGATTTGTAAGGGTGATACTTGTTTTTCTACAAGATTCTGTGAACAGTAGATTTTGAAATCCTTGTTTCTCAAGCTAGACGACGAACAGATGCGCTGGAATTGTTGGTAACGTTCTGCAAAATATTATTTCGACGTGTATCAGCATCATTAACTTCATAGTTAGCTCGTTTTTGTTCGAAACTTCCAAAGTTCTGTACATTGCTTTCAGTGTTTATATTATATTATTAACTTCTTTTTCGTTTGAATATGTATGTGCCATTATTAATACTTATAAATCTTAATACTCACTAACTACAAGTAGATACAGGGTTTAAATTAACTTATCTCTGCAGCGCTAATTATACTTTGACAGGTTAGTGTTTTGTTTCATTGTTTTATTTACACTGATGTTTAATTCCATAACTTTATTGGACAACCTGTTTTTTTGTTAATAATGAAATTAAATGTCAGTATAATTTCTTTATTTTACATTATTTCTTAGAATGTAATTTCACTTTCATTTGTCATTTGTGTTTAATTGCATAGCCCATAGCCTACTAAGTTCACATTAAAGAAAGAGAGAATAACATCTTTATTCGAACATATATACAAAGTTAAAAACATTTACAAATGATATCTAATGTGTTAGTCTGTCCGTTTGGGCTATAGACCATCGGTCTTTCTGCCCTGTCTTGACTCTAATCTAGTGTAAAAAAATAAATAACTTTGCTACACATTAAAGATTAATTTACGTTTTTATTAAAATTTTGCTGATAACTAAAAATTTTTCAGGGATGTTATACATAGTTAAGAAGCACATTTTAAGCACTATCTAATAAACCTAAAATCCAATATGGCCACCATAAGAAAAACAAAAGATTGCGCTAATAATCTAGAAACAAATGCGAATCGGCGGTTTCGGTTTACACCAAAAAATTTGTCTTAAAAAAGTGTCTGAATAATGTAAAGGTTTAATAGAGGTCGCGTTAGGCGTTATCGAGGAAAATTAAAATTGGCAAATTTTGGTTTTTTCAAAATATCTTAAAATTGAAAAATCTTAAGGTAAATTGAAATAGGATTTGTTATGACCACTGTTTTCTGCAAAACATTTCCCAATTAACCGTGGCTCTATATCTTCTAATAACAGAGATACCAATGGTGAGCATCGAAATTGGGACACAGTGTATTTGTTAGTATGGAGATTGTCCAAAGGTATACGTTGGACAAACTGGACGAAGCTTTCCAGACCGCATTCAGCAACATAAAAATGCTTTCAATTCCAGAAAACTGCTTCAACCTACGCCAATCATTTAATCGAATACCAGCATACCTTTAATGATAATTTTGAAATTTTGCACATTTGTAATAAAAGTCGAAAGTTAAATTTGTTGGAAGAACTAGAAATTAATAAATATAATAAAAAGGTATTCTATTAAATGATCAAATAGAAGTTAATAATTCTCCTTTAATAAATATGTAAATTCTCAAATAAATTGCTCCTTTCTCCCCATAGTTCTAATATACGCTTTTACCTGTAATTTGTTAAATTATTATTCATCTGCCTGCTGAAGCTACTGTGTGGCGAAACATGTTGCAGTGTTCAACAATAAATGTGAAACCCTCCTAACTGTTTGTTTTATTTCAATTTGTTATGGAATTTCATCATGTATCCGCCTCGTCAATTCAATAAGAATTCTTATATACGTTTATTGAATATGGCATAACGTTCAGTTTTGATATGATCAGGGAGTACATTAAAAAAATGATTGCATGGTATCTAATCCCTGTCTGCGATTTGGTAAGTCTGGTGGTCTTCGGATAAATGTTTGATTTATGCCTTGTGTTATAATTATGAATATCTGTGTTGGACTGATAAAGTGACCTGTGCGTTTTAATATATGCAAGGCATTCTAGTATATACAAACAAGGCATCGTTAAAATCTTCATGTCTTTGAATGCCTGGCGACGATCTTGAGTATAGCTAGACCCAGACATGATACGGATAACTCATCGTTGTAACCTAAATATACGGTGTCTGATTGCAGAGTGTCCCCATACAAGAAGTCCATACGAAATGTGGCTTTGGATGAGAGCCAAATATACCAATCGTATGGTTTCCTGCGAAACTGTCGATGAGAGATTCCGTATAAGAAATATGTTAGCACATAGTCTGCTAGCCAGATAATCTGAATGGTATACCCATGTCAAGTTGTTGTCGATATGGACCCCTAAAATTTTACTGATTTAGTTTCAGTTGCACCTCTGCAAAGAGAAGGAGTGAGGGTCGTAGATTTAGTATTATTTAATTTAAGTCGATTGCTTAGAAATCAGCTCGATGCTATTTTTTCCGCTGCCGTATGTAATTTAGTGACTATATCTGGTTGTTTAGATTGATTCACAATTGTAGTATCATCGGCATATAAGATCATATTTGCGTTTGGAGTTGAGTCTGGTAGATCATTAATATATATTAAAACTAGTAGGGAACCTAAGATAGAACCCTGTGGGACACCAAGAGTAGCTGGTAAGGAATCGGATAAACATCCATTTGATAATACACTCTGTTGTCTTTCTGAGAGGTATGCCATTATTAATCTACAACTACTCGGATGTACATTATAGAAATAGAGCTTACGTAATAGTATTTGATGTGAGACACAATCAAAAGTCTAGAAAACTTGACATTAAAATTGATCCCTCTTCAAAGCAGTCAGTGGTTAGGTCAACAAATTTTAAGATTGCGTCTGAGGTGGATCGCCCTTTTCTAAAACCAAATTGTTTATTTCGTAGCAGCTTTGATTTCTCCAAATATTGAACTAACTGTATTTAGAGAATGTTTTCAAGAATTTTTGCACATAGTGGAAGTAATGAGACAGGGCGGAAATTATCTGGGTCATCATATTTACCTTTTTTATGTATTGGAATCCCTAATGCTTTTTTTTAATACTGCTGAGAAAATATTATTTCGTATGCATAGGTTTAGGATTTTCGTCAACGGTAATAGGATGGCGTTTCGTACGTCAAAATAGCAATTTGATATTACATATTTCTAAAAAAGGATTTTCTTCAAAAGGCAGTGTCAATTAAACTATGAGAATATATAATTAAAGTTATCTTTACAATTTGTCCTTATGATTCAGTAGAACAAATATGATATTTTTTATTTTTCTATTTTTTTAATTTATTTATTGTTGTTATTGCCAAATGTTTACAAACGTCAGAATAATGAAAAATGTAGATAGGTACACGATCAATATGACCTAAAATTTACATCTATATAAATTTGTATAAAAAGCATTTTCTAACAGAAATGTCTTCACACGTTATTTAAATTGTATTAGGTTTAAGCATTTTATATGTTGTGGTAGTATGTTAAAGAATTTGGCTGTGTAGTAGTTAACGCTTGATTTTTCTAGCTATAGATTCTAGTATGTCGTGGGATAGTGGGGTATTGTTTCCTGCAGCGTATAATTATCATAATTATGTTTAATAAAAAGGAGGTACTCACAGATAAATATACAGGGTAGTGTGAGTATTTTAAAATTTATAAATATATGTTTGCAATCCTCTTGATATTTTAAGTTACCGAGTACTCTAACTGCCCTTCTTTGGATTTTAAATACCTTTGCTAATGCAGGAGTATGACCCATATGATAATATTGACTGAATATTAGCATAGTATGAGGATAGGCATGTGTTAATTGTCGTAATATCGTATAGTCTTCTCAAGGCGTAAATATTTTTGAGACTTTTTTTTGCAAATGTAGTGTGAATGGTCTGCCCAAGATAGGCGATTATCAACTCCTAAGAATTTAGTGTTACTGTGGGCATTGTTGATATTACTACTGAGCGAAAATACCATATGTTCCGTTTTGTCAGGATTTAAGTGAAGCTTATTAGCAAGAAACCTTTGATTAACATTCGATTGTATGTCAATCATATCAGTTATAAATGGATCTCTATCCTCCCTGCTAATGCTGATGTTTGTGTTATCGGCAAACAATGTAAAATGAGCTCGTGCGTCTCATTGAAGTAAGTCATTAATATAAATGATAAAGAGTTTCGGTGCAAGGACCGGTACTTGCGAAACACCCCTCTCAATGCTCAATATGTTTGATTGTTCACTATTCATACTAATATACTGTTTCCTGTTTGTAAGATAGGATGAGATGAGATCACAGGACTAAACTGAAGATATTTAAGCTTATCTATTAGTATTTCTAGTGACACACAATCGAATGCTTTACTTAAATCGCAAAAAAGTGTATTAGTACTGCAGTTACGTTCATAATTGCCTAGTATGATTTGTGTAAGGTCTAATATTGCTAATGTGGTCAACCTACCCTTTCTAAATCCAAACTGGTTTTTGCTCAGTATGTTGTTACTTTCAAGGAATGCAACGATTTGAAAAGCAAGACATTTTTTGAGTATTTTGCCAATTAGAGGAATTATTGTAATTGGTCGAAAATGTTACCTTTTTTAAATATAGGTATAACTTCCCCTAGTTTTAGTACATCTGAAAATTGGTTAGTCTTGATTGATATATTAATTAGTTTAGTGAGGGGAATTATTAATAGGTTAGACAGTGTTTTTAAGATTTTGGTATTTATTCTATGTGCATCGAAACTCTTTGAGTTTTTGAATAATTTCCCGCACTTCGTTTAAGCTTATTTCACGAAATGAAAACTGCTTTTCAAATAATGTGTTGTATTCCTTGCGATTTAGATCTTTCAATCGAGGTGTCATTTGACATACCTGTCCATTTGAAAGGCGGGTGGGTACTTCCAGAAACAGATAAACAAACAGCATATACATACAAATGAGGGCAAGAAAAAATAATACGTAACGTGTTTCGGGATTTTTTGCAAAAATCGCCTATATGGAATTTATGAATTTTATTCCAGTTAAAGTTTCTAAACTGTATAAAGCTATCTTTTCAATTTGTCCCTATGATTGAATAGAACAAATATGATATTTATGGTAATAGTCGCATCAAAACCATAGCTGCTAATATAACTTATTTCTTAACAAATGCTGTTTGGGTCTTCCAAACTTTGACAGTCGATAGCGGTCATATTGTTAAAGCTACTTCTGTCGAATTGGCTGTCATTTATTTAGTTTGTTTTAGAAAATAATAATCGTCAGATATAGCCTTTAACAACATGTGCAAATGATAAAATTGTTTTATCAAAATCAAAAGAACTCGGCCTTTTACAGACCATATCTTGGCTAATTTTGCGTCGTGACTTGTGCCTGCACCCGTACAAAACTCAACTGTCTGAGCTGAAGCTAAATGACCATAGACAACAAAGTGTGTTTGCTCAATGGGCCCTGGAGCAGTTTTAAACTGACTCTAATTTTCATCAAAAAATCATCATCAGGCCCAGTTCTGGATGAATGGGTACGTCAACAAACATAATTGTCGAATTTGGAACGATACCAATTCACATTTTATCCAAAAGTGTCAAATGCATCCCATAAAGTCACTGTTTGGTGTGGATTTAGTGTTGGCTGCGTGATTGGTCCATATTTCTTTGAGAACGATCACCTTCAACGGCGGGCGCTATTGGTCGCTGATTACCAACTTCTTTTGGCCTAAATTGGGTGATATGGATACCAACGACATGTGGTTTCAACAGGACGGCGCTACGTGCCATACAACTTATGCCACATAGGATATTCTGCACGAGCGATTTGAGGGCATGGTCATCTTGTTTGGCGGTGATGTGAACTGGCCACCGATATTGTGCGATTTGACCCCGTTTGACTTTTTCTTGTGGGGTTTTTTAAAGTCGAAGGTCTATGCGAATAATCCACAAACCATTGTATTATATACTTTTAAAATATGTAGTTAGTTCCTTTTACAAATAGATTTGTATTATGTTATAAGCATCTCTTGATGTGTATTAGTAACACATTGGTTGTTTTTTTTTATAATTATGTACATTACTTAACACAGGATAGGATTTTTAATTGTTGTTGTAGGAATTGATTTTCTTTCTTTTCTTGATACACACTCTTTCCTTAGCTACATCCTACCAGCAATGTTCTTTTGCCAAAACTGTTTTTGTTAGCTACTAATGTACTCTCTTGTTATCGAGTTACCTACCACTTTCCTTTCTTTATTTATGTACTCGTGCATTGTGGAGATAATAAAAATTGCGTATTTATCTTTATACTTAGGAATTCTCTGTATGTTAATGTATAATGCATTATAGTTAGAGAAATTCTTGAGATTTTTTATACTGATTATATAATTTATGAAACTGATATCTACCAAAGCTTTATTTCATGTAGTTATACTTAATCAATCATATGAATTATTTTAGATTAATTTGAAGATTTATACTGTAGCCACCACTATAAACACACTTGAACTTCATTTCGGGTTGATATAAAAAATTGAAATCGATTTTTTAGCTGTGAAATCACACAACTCTTCTTTTATTTTTATTTGAAGATTTATCGGAAATGATTATATCTCTGCTTTAGTATATAGTAGCACACTTCCGATTTTCTAATGTCGTGAATTTTGGCTTGATGGTCTTTGTTTGGGTATAAATTTTATGTATCCTCGCTTCTTACATAGTTTCCTATATTGAAATGGGTGGTGTATGGTCTAAAGGTTCTCTCTTATTATGTAATCAAAGATTGAAGTTATAATTATAACGTTTGAAGTAGCAAACTCAATGGCCGGCGGTGCTTTAGTACGGGGAGTAGTTGTTTTAACTGTTGGCTGGAGTTTTTACATTTAATGTAAAACATAAGTGCAGAAATACTCATAGAGATTTTATTTGTCTCATTATTAATCATCATAGCAAACTGCTTGTTTATTTCATTTTCTTTACCTGAAGAACTCAACAGCTGCCTAACCAATTATCTAACGTTTTAGTAACTTCTGGTAGATTTGCATTTAAATGAGAGTTATATAGTGTGTTTACTGAAGTTATTATTTCTTTTGTGCTTCCTATTATTGACGCCCTTTTTAATATTTGTTTGCATGTTTTCTGTATTTTGTATATTATAAATTATTAATGGTTGTTCTGACTCTTTTTTCCTGCTATATGGAAGAGTGATGAAACTTTTAGCTGTCTTTATAACATGTGCTAAGTGATAATCAATTGAATTACCTAACTAATAACAAATTTTCAAAATTACACGTATTTATTTATTATACATATATTTTAGCGAATTTTACTTCATTTCTTAATAATATTTTCAATTGCCTTAATTGAATATTCTTAATATTAATTTGGCTCTAAATTATGGAATAGATTTATAAACATTGTACAATTTTTAAAATTTGTTTCAAATAATTATTTTTTTGTTATTAGTTTATTTATGGTGTTTAGTAAAGGATTGATTTAGAACTTTAGTGGGATGAGTTGTGTCTGCCAACTTTTAATCTTAAATTAGGTGAAGACGTCAATGCATACATCAACATTCAAATTAACTGCATAACTGATCTGTAATAAAAGTTCTTTTATACTGTAGTACAATATCATTACATCAGATTAATAATTAATTGATAACTATCTATTACTATATAAACTTTAAATTATAATAAAGGTGAAATAACGCTTATATAGCATATGGGATATATCAAGAAATGATTAATTATTGAATCAATGGAACATTAATGACAATAGTTGTAATAAAGCTATTTATATAAAACCAAAATAACATAAAGAAATTATTTATAATTGAAATAAAAAGAAAACATGGTTCTCGAATTTTTAAATTTAATTATTTTCATTATTATTAAACATATGTCGAATTATTAAAAATAAATTTAGTTAACAAGTAATCCTTGAGGTTTATGCAGCAAATGTATTTTTGAAATTTAATACTTACAATGAGATATCTATTAGGAGTTAGATATATCCGTTAAAAAAGTATATAGTGTAATTTATTAGGATATTAATAATTGCTTAAGTTATTTATAAAAACGTTTTAAGTAAATAAGCCAACATTCTATACTTGTTAAAAAGTGTACTTCTTCTAAAATCCACTTTTAAATTGCTTTTATATTATTTGTTTTTAAGCTTTTTCGTCGTCGTTTAAAACTTATACTCGGAAGTACGATTGTCTCACTCTCCCCCATAACACACACTTACTTCAGCTAATATGTCGGATATTAAACAAATACTAGACGAAATCATTAAAACGAGAAACTAAATGGTAAATAAGATCGAAGCAAATGAAACCCGATTACTGCTAAAAATAGAAGAAATTAATAGGAAAGTGTTAGACATAGAGAGGGAAAATAGTAAAATATTACAAAATGTGGAAGTAATTGATAGAAAACAAAACCGAAACAATATTATAATTTTTGTTCTAAGAAGTGAAAGTGAAGGAGATCTAATTGATCATGTTGTTCAAAAACTTAAAATTACTCTGGGTATAGAAATTAATATAAGCGATTTAAATAACTTGTACAGGCTTGGTAAAAATACAAATTCTCCAATATTAATTGAATTTGTGTCTTTTTTTAAGAAATAGGTTTTGAAAAACAGGCACAAACTAAAAGAATTAAAAATTTACTTAAACCACGATCAAACAGATTTAGAAAAAAAGAGTACAAAATTCTAAGACACTTAAAATTGCAATTGAAAATAAATATAAGGATTGCCATATAAAAGGCCAGAAATTACTCATAGATGATCTTATACATCTACTCAATTACTAGCAGAAAATTTGGAAGAGAGTATTGTTGATTGCGAGTCGAGAGCGACTAGTGCTCCACAAACACCTACAATTGAAATCATAAACGACCAGAAAAGGAAATATCGCAATAAACATCTTCTAAAATAAGCGACAAACGAAGACATTTATTAGAATACAAATACCATAATTGGTTGGGATTCTAAGGGAATAATCATGGGACAATAAAACAATGAATTATTGGGCCAATTCTATACAAAATTGAAAGAGACATGGCCCATTTGGCGAAGAAAAATGCTGTTACACAACAATAACGCACCAACGCATTCATCCAGAATTGTCGCAACCAAATTGCATGCACCACTCGCCCAACTTGACCTGCGACTTCTATCTGTTTCACAACATAAAAACATACCTCAAAAAAATAAATAAATAAGAATAAATCTCAAATGAAGATTATCATCAAGACAGAAGCTTATTTTTAAGACTTTGACTAATAATATTGATTTAGAAAATATGTTAGGAAAAGTGAATACTACTGAAAGAAGTTAGCGTTTAAAAGTATTAACGGAAATGTGAGAAACTTGCCTCTATATTCCTAACATGAGTAGGTACTTATTGATCGACTCTTGTATTTATTTTTAAACCAGAACAATTTTGATTTAAAAATCCTTTAAAATCAAGAGGAAGAAAAAGACCGTGATAGAAAGAACGTTGCTCAATCTCTTCTATTAAAAATGAGAAACACAAACCCAAAACTAGATGTGAGGGAAAAATAGAAAAACATAAATACAAATAATGATATAAAACAGTATACGATTACATTTAAATTATTCTACCATCTATACCTATATGTATATTTAATATAAATTATGGTCTGTGACTAGCAATGAACTACAAAATGCCAAAGAGCTATATGAAATACTCAACGTAAATTCAAATAATGTCAATTTTAAAATGTCACCAAAACATACGTAGTGTAAACAAAAATTTTGGAGAGATGCAAATTTTTCTATCGGAAGTAGATAATAATATTGACTGTATTGTACTAACTGAATCATGGCAAACATATAATAAGGATATATACAATCTAGACAACTACAATCTGATATACAGGGTGCGGCAAAACAGACAGTGCAGTTTTGAAGGGTTATTAAAAATAAACGGCGCAATTTAAAGAAATGGGGTTTATTTTATCTTAATGGGTAGATCATGCCGTTTTATGCATTAAGTCCTGAAGATGACATCAGAAAGATGATGACCCCCAGCAGCGATACATTGATGAAGGCGATTTCTGAAATTTTCGGCCGCATTTTGACACATCTCGATGGGTGTAGCCGCGATTTCCTCCCGAATTCGATCCCTGAGTTCTTCTAAGGTGCAAGGTCGATGCCTAAAAACCTTTTCCTTCAGGTAGCCCCACAGGAAGAAGTCGCAAATGCTCAGATCAGGGGAGCGTGCGGGCCACTCCACATCACCTCTCAGAGAAACAAGGCGCCCAGGGAACACCTGTCGCAGTTTCGTCATTGAAACTCGAGCACTATGGGCCGTAGCCCCGTCCTGCTGAAACCAGATGTCTCCCAGATCTGCTTCCTTCATCAGTTCTTCCAAACGAGGTAAAAAAAAGTTCCAACATCTCTTTAAAAAAAATAAGGCCCAATCACCCCAAATTTGGAAATCGCATACCACACGGTGACTTTTGGGGAGTGAAGTGGTCTCTCGTAAAGTTGCCTTGGGTTATTTACAGCCCAGTATCGAAAATTTTGTTTATTCACCCCTCCACTGAGATGGAAGTGGGCCTCGTCACTACTGAAAAAAGTTGACATCGCATGGATCCGGTTTAACATTTCTTGGGAGCATTCTCCAGACCAAACCATGGTAACGACTAAAAATGGCACGACCCCCCCGACACAATGAGATCCCTCCCGGGTAGGTACCCCCACCACACGGGATGTACTGGGCGTTCCAAACTGCACTGTTTGTTTTGCCGCACCCTGTATAACGAATTTAAATAGATCGGATGGTGTAATGGTATAAATAAAGAATTCTATAAGTTTTAATCATAAATGTGTATTCATTGGCGAAGTAAACATTATTGATATTAAATTGAAGACAGACAATAAGAGCATATACCTAATTGCTGTTTACCGAAATCATGGAAGCAAATTATTCATGGATGAACTTGAAGACTATTTAAGAAATATAGAAACCGATTGCGATTCTTTAATAATAATTGGGGATATTAATATTGATAGTATGGATGAAGAAAATAAGCAGAGCCAAACATATTTAGATAAAACGGCCCAAATGGGATTCATATCTCTCATTAATAAACCAACGAGAGTAACCACAACCTGCACATCGTGTCTGGATCATATATTCCTAAAGTCAAGCCCAATACATATTGATAACACAATACCATTCATCATAAAAACTCACATAACTGATCACTATTTAGTAGGATTTCAGATTATATTTCCAAATAAGGTAATCCACATGTAAAACAGCTGTAGAGTCAGAGACAACTTAAATGTAAAGAAATTAAAAGAGAGTCTTTCGCAAAGTGATATATTTATTCAAGCACGTACGGTGGATATTAATAAATGCATATACACTCATAAAATACCCGATAATAAAATAATGAGTAGTTGGATCACTAATTTATTGATGGAACAAATTAATAAGAAAAATGAATTATTCAGGAGGTGGATTAAGACACCTCACAACAAAATATTATAAAATGAATACAAAAAATTGAAAAAGAAAGTACAAATAGATATTCGACAAGCAAAAATCGATAATTAACACAAAAATTGCCAACAACAATGGAGATTCCAAAAGGTTATGGAATACCATTAGAGAAGCATCGGGTTACAGTACTTCAAATAACATCCAAGTAAATTTCATTACACATGATAATAAAACGATACATGCACCTCAAGAAGTGGCTGATTTATTCAATAATTATTTTATAAATATTGGTCCCAAACTCGGAGCTGATGTTAATAAAAAATGTCATAATTATGACTACAAAAACTACACTGCCAATTCCTTGTTTCTGCAAGCGACTACAGAAGTGTTGCAGATTATTGCGAAATTAAAAACAAACAAACTCCTATGGCATAAATAAGATAAGTTAAGGGCTGATCAAACAAATAAAGGAATATATTGCAACGCCCTTAGTCTTAATAATAAACACTGTTATTAGATAAGGGAACTGCCCACGCCATTTTAAAAGTGCTATAGTAAGGCCGATATTTAAAAAGAGAAACAAGGAAGAGGTCAGAAACTATAGACCGATATCATTGATATCTAATTTCGCCAAGATCTTTGAGCACGTAATTAAAACAAGAATGATACGCTTTTTAAATACCAATTGCCCTTTAAACCAAAACCAATATGGAATTACAAGCGGAAAGTCAACAGAAGACTTAGACTTAAAAAAAGCCTTCGGCACCGTTAACCACATCCATCTCTTACAAAAACTAGAGCACATGAGAACTAGAGGAATTCCACATCAATTATTTAAATCCTACCTATGCGGACGAATGCAACGTGTTAATTTAGATGGCTATTCCAGCAAAGAGGAGATTGTTCAGTGTGGTATTTCTCAGGGAACCGTTTTGGGTCCTAATGACCTGCTCGAACTTAGATCAAATGAAACGCTTATTGCATTTGCGGACGATACAGCTGCCTTTTACAAAGACACTAGCTGGATTGGACTTAAAGAGAAGGTTGAACAAGATCTTAGAAAAAATTTTGATCATCTGGATAACCTCTTTTCACTAAATATAGAAAAAAACAAATATCTATCATTCTATTGCTAAGCAGATATCCTCCCTAGTCAAAGTAGTAGTCAAATCAAGCTGATTTGTTTGTAATATTCAATCAAGTCGGGAAATAAACTATCTAGGAGTCATTATTGATGAACATTTAAGATGGGATAAAAATATTCTATATTGTTGTTCGGAAATTGAGGTATACGTTATGCCAAATAAAATCACTATCTGAATTTCTCGGCCGTGACCTCCTGAAAATAATATATTACTTATTAGTAGAGAGTCACATATATTATGGTCTAACATGTTGGGGATCATGTGAACATTCCTTGTCACCTGTATCAGCTAGAGGTTATAAAAAAAAAATTTTTGAAACGAATTATCAACAAACCACTGAACTATTCATTTTTCTTTTAAATTCTTAATTATTCTTTAAATGCGCCATTTTAAATAGTATATCCACGCACAAGATTATATCTTTTTTGGATCATTATTTATTGATGTAGAAATTGTGTATCTTTACATGAATAATCTTATTATTATTATTATTAATTTATAGAGCTCAATATATCAAATTATTGTCATTATTGTATAATATTTAGTGATAAATTTTAAAAAACATACAGCCACAGTAAAAAGCAAAATAACTTCTAGAGCAAAATGCTTTAGAAGCTTAACTTATAAGAATAAAGGCATCAATACAAAAACAGCTGTAAAAATTTATAAGATGATCTGCCGCCCACTACTTGACTATGGTTGTGCCCTCTATCCCAAACCCAGCAATCCAATATCCCGCAATATTGAAGTTAGCGAGCGAGCATCCCTCCGTACCCTAACAAAACTCCGGCATCCTCTAAATCCTTTACACAATCCTTCCAACCAACTCCTCTACGATACAACCCTAGTTATCCCCATTCAAGAACGCCTTCGATTCCTATCAGAAAAATTCTCCAAAAATCCTTTCAACTTCCAGATATTATCCCTCTACGGTCATCCTAGAAACCCTAGTATAAATCCTAAATTTAAAAATCCCAATTCAACCATATTCGATTTCATATCATCATTTCATCCTTTCACGCATTAACGACTGACGCCATATGACTGAACAAAGCAAGGCAGAAAGACCTCTGGTCGATAGCCTTTTGACAGATTAACTCACTAACACCTCATTCATTATTCACTATGTTTTTGTAAATACTGTAAAATTTGTCAATAAATATATGTATCTAATCTATTTAGTGATATGCTATATTTCCTAGGCGTAGATTCTATAGTATAATACTACAATTATATGCATTTTTATTTTGAATGCTTTAGTACTTACAAAACTTTTCTGACTTCTTGAATATTTCACTTTTTTCACTTTTGACACAAGAATTCATACATATATAAATAATAAAATTAATAATATTAGAAAAGTAATCGAAAAATCTCCATTTTTAAACATTTTTGAAAATATTTGTTAAGATTGGATGTCGACATATTTATCTTTATATTCCATAAATATAATTGATATTGTAAATAAATATTTACTTTCTTAATAACATTAAAGTAAGTAATTAAGTAATATTAGTCTAGCATGTCTAAAATTCTAATTATTCGGTTGTTAATCGCATTAAGTTGAATAGCAATAATTTAATTATCAAATTATTACAATAAATAAATGTAAAAGGTTGAAAACGTAATGAAATGTGGGATGTAACCGAGCTATCCTAGCGGTTATTTTATATGATTCTAAAAAATGCTTCTTTTCGTTCAAACGATTTCCAAAATCCTGGTTTACTGAAGCTTCGTGCCGTCCGCACCAGAAAGGTATCATATCTCGGGGGGAATCTATTTTCGTGGCTTGGTCCACTCTTGGGCCTATATGGGGAGTAGGAGCGGTTCAAAAACCGGGTGGGGGTACAGGAGGGGGGCAGGCCTACGCTTTTGATTTAGGGATCTGACCCTCGGTAGCGGGGCCGTCTTGACAGTCAGCATCAGGCGTCGTTGTTGACTAGTCACACTTCTACTTTTTGCTGACCCAGGTACGTTACATAACCGCCAACAGAAATATTATTGCAATTATAATATAATTAAAATATAATCGAAAGTGAGTGCGTGCTCTACCATGCGAAAGTGGATTTTACATAGTGATAAGTGATGTGGCATAAGTCAACATTTTCATCAAATCTTCAGACGGATTATGTTGTATTTTTGTATTGCAAGGATGATGTTTATTTTTAGATGGACGTAAATACAGTTGTTAGTATTGGACTGGTGTTGATAGAGTTAATCATTTTGAGTTTTCCGTGCCCAGTAGGGGGAGCTATTATTAGATGACGCTATTTCATAATAGATTTATATCATCAAGTGGTTAATATTGTTTTTCTATACTCGTATTTTCATTTTATTCTATACAGACTGACTTATTTAACGTAGCTAGAGATTATATTTGTTAGGATAGAGCTAACATGACAGTTTTACTAGAATTAAAATTAAATTATCAATCCTTAATACACTTGTTTTAATTATTTCTATTTAGACAATATATTAACTATATATTTGCAGCATAGAAACCGATGTTATATGTTCCAAATTACTTTTGACACGTTTACATATTTATAGAGTTGTTATTTCATAAAGAAAATTGACTTAGTTTTATAAATTTGACTATTTATACTATTTATCTTTATCTATTCAAACCTTACTTCTAGTATAAAAACATATATTTTGTTCAAATTACATAAAGTAAATAGCTTTTTCTTAGATTAGGCATCAGCTTGTTGTTTTTATTAATCCTTATCATAATCTGGAATTTTTGGTTTCAGTTTTCGCAATTTTCTTATGTAGGTGTTTACGACATAAAGCCTTTGGATGTATTTTTAATTTTGCTTTGTTCTAAATATAGGTGTTTCAGTTTTTATAGAAATATGCTATTAGCTTATTTGAGTTGGTTGGCCAATTTTGTGCTAGTTTTTTGGATTAGATGTTTGATTTATTTAATTAATCAATTAATTAAATTATTTAACCAACAACTTTATTTTTAATTAACTAGATGTGAGATGTTAATAACACGTGTAATTCATACTGGCATGATTTAATCAATTGATTTTTATTTCAGCTAGTTAATAAAACTAAAAATATATACGATTTTATTTGTGATTATTCTTCAATAACATAGTTTTTGCAACTTTAATATTTAAGCCCCCTGAGCTGGACATACAAACTTGTTAATTAAACCGAATATAAAAATTCGGATAAATCGAGAAAGAAACGTTTTATAAAACAAATAAATACTTCACAATCTTAAAATCTTGCGTGATATTACTTTTGATTTAGATTTCTAATATCAAATTTTCTACAGAAATTATACTGAAAATTCAGATTTTCTGATTTTAAACAAATAGGTAATAATTATACCTTAATATGTAGAATTTGAATTCATTAAAACCCGCGTTAACGATACTATACTACTCAGTACCTTTATTTACAAAATAAATTCAGTTTAATGAAATTTTACATTTTCTTATTTAAAAGTTAAATGATGTATGTAATCGACCTGTCAACGCTAACAACATTTTTCCTTTTTCTAAATTCCTTTAATAATGATGATAAAATGGTCCGCAGAAAATTATAATCAACAAAAACCTTATTTTATATATAATAATATTAGAAACCCCCAAATTATTAAAAATATGTGCTCAAAATTAATATAATTCTTTAAATATAGACCTTTATTATGTTCAAATCCTATTCCTCTTAAAATGCTAGTCGGAATTGCACATCTCAATAATTACATCATTCGTCCAAATATTAATATTTAAAACTATTTCGAGAAATTTTTTTACAACTAAAATCTTAATAAACAGAATAAAATTCCTACTTATCAATATCCAAAACTCCGCCATTGTGCAATTAAGCCCAATTATTTCGGTACCGATATTTAAAAAAAAAAACTAAAATTGATACATTTTAAATTAGGCATGTGTAATTTTTTCAGTTATTTTAAAATCTTGACGGCCAAATCCAAAGTGTCAAAACAGCTGCTACGAAAATATCTAACGCCAAAATAATTCTATTTTTAAGTGTACAACTGGGCAAAATCTCAATGATGAAAAACACAAAAAAAACAAATTTGTTTTTAATATGTATAACAAGAGTATCTTTAAATAAATTAATTTCTAAAAAAATATTCTTAATTATCAAATAAGAATTCCAATTAATGTTTTATTCTGATAAAGCGTTCAGTTTCTACAGATAATATTGGGTATTGGTGAATATCGAAAGATATAGGTTGCCTAAATGTTCCTGATTTAATGCTGAGGACATAATTAAATTTGTATTTTTGAAAAATTGGATAACATAAAATAATTTTAAAAAATATTATTTTTGAACAATACGACAATTTTATATATTTTCTTATATAATTTGAAAATGCTTTTTAACCATAATAATTAATATTGCATTTTAAATTCAATAGATATGTTAAAAATGTAATTATGAAAAAATCCCCAAACATTTAATCTACGTAATAATTTATTTTTCTTTTTTATACAAATTCATGTTCAAAATTAAACTAAAAATTTTACGGACAAGATTTATCCTAACTAATAACAAAAGTAAGTATAATATTGCATTACACAAAAAATGGCAGATTAATTAAAAGTATTATTCGTTTCTTGCATTCGTGTTCATTATAAAGAGTAGAAAAATCAATAGAAGATTTACACAACTACTTATCTAAAAAAGCACTGAATAATTTAAATCTATGAACAATTAAAAATTTCACCACTTAAATGTCTTGTTTAAAGTTTAAATATTTGAAAACTATTATATTTCAAAACTGTTTCACTACGTGATAAACGCGAACCAAATTCAACAAATTGAAAAGTATATATGATTTATATGTTTATGTTTTTGGGACAGCATAATAATATCATTTACTTACAATTAATCCTTACACACAATATAAATAGAATATTAACTTACCAACTTAAAACCATGCATATAAAGAATATTATAACATTTTTATTCTAACTAAATAATATCTTAACAGATAATTGCAAGAATTAAATAATTGTTAATTTTTTAAAAAGTGAAATCCTGTTTTCTGATGAAATAAAGAAATTATACTTAATGCTACGCCTGAGTTTTTTTCAAATTCATAATTCAAATTATTCTAATTGAATTAGACAATGCAGACACACGATGAAATTATTTTATTTGGTAAAACAGACTTTTGAATTGTACATTAATTTTTAACAGTTTGATATTAGGTAGTTGGAACATTTTTCTAGGTAGTAATTTTTTTAAATTAAATTATTGACCTGTTTCGACCTATTGGGGTCTCGTAGCGCAAGGCAATTAAAGACGGGGAAGCAAAATGTTAATCTATCGTTATTTTAAATTGCAATTATAACTGCTGTAATTTAAGTAATATAAAATAGGTTATATAGTTGTGACAACGGGCTAATCAATAAGTTAAGTTTATGACTAAACTTTTCGTTATTAAATACATTAATAATTACCTAGAACCTATATTCAATATTGAAGAAAGTGTTTTAATCAAAGTGATTATTATCTTCAAGTAACTCAATCACCCCAATTAACATTAATAACGAGTTATTACTACACTATTAGTATCTGTCCAAGAGAGATTTATTTTTCATATACTTATCAAACTTTTCCTAATCTTTTCTCTACTGATTTAATTATAAAACCATAATATTAACCTAGATCATTCTAATTGGTGCCTCACCCCGCTTTTAAATTTTAATATGACTTTTAATAAACTACTTTCCTATTATTCGACTTTCAAATTTATTTTATCGATTATTTTATTATTATAGTTCAAGTTTCAAAGAATACTGAAACCATAACTGCTCTTTAATAAACATTTAATTAATTGCAATGATTAAAACTTAAAGTTCAAAAAAATATATATGAATAAACATTACCATAGTTTATTACAGTTAAGACTTTTTTAAATCTAATAGCACTTATAATTTTACATACATCTGATTTTAAATTAAATGTATTTCACAAAATATATATTATGTACTTATTTGTTTTACTATTTTATTAAATTTATAATTGACTATTACAGAATCTTCTAACTAAATATTTTTGAACACACTTTTCAAATTTAATAAAATAATATAATTCACACTTTCTCTAAATCTATATCAAAATTGAATTGTTGCAAATATGTTCGATATAATGTAAACATACTAAAGTTAATCGTAGTCAAAGTAAAGTCTGCACCATACATAAAAAAGTTATTATTGACTTTAGACTTCACTTATTTGAATATTCAAATAATAAACTTTCTTTGTTGATCTGTTGATGATCAGCTTATTGATCAAAACTCGAAACTTGCAAAATATAGTGTGGAAGTTTCGAGTTTCGATCAATAGCTGATCATTTTCAAACTTAAAAATATAGTGTGATATCAACAATGAATGTTGTTTTTAATTTAAATAGAATAGAAGTTAAAGTTACCAAAGCTACAATTTGTTATTTATATAATTCTAAACATTAATATCTAATATATAATTAATTACTTAAACTTTTGTCTAACAAAAATAATTATTTGAATAAACTTTATTCCAAAATATTTTTAGGCTCATACCTAAAATTTAATAAATTAAGAAGGCAAAAAATGATGCGTATTTTCGATATGCAATAACAAATAGATATAATATTCTTTAAAAATCAAATATCGCTACATCTAGAGGTACAAATTTAATTCAAGTCATACAAAAATTTTCTTAAGTGTTTGCTTTTTAATTACAAGCTGAGCCAAATATTTTTAATGTAAGTTTCCAGCTTTTCCACTAGTTTTTGTCCTGTATGTCTATCTTAATTAAATCTTCAGTAAAATAAAATTACTGTATACTAGAAATAATATAAAATCATTTTATCATACCTTATTTTTAATTTTGACGTAGTAGTATTGGCTAAAATCCGAGCTTTCGCAAATTGACCCAATAAATCCGTTCAAAAAAGTTATTTTCCTTCTTTCTAATTACGTGAAATTTCCTGATGTGCCGGTAACGCGATAGTGATTTCTGTTTTCATCTGGCGCGGCCAAATTTGGAAAGGCGCTCGATTTCGTTTCGGTTTATTTTTGGCTTGGGCGTCGCGACGCTATTTTTGGATTGGCGGTGCCTCGCTTTCTACGCCGATTTAATTTAGAACCAAGTTTCTGGACAACGTCATACAAAATACGCAATAATTCTTTATATATAACCAAATAACATAATTTTTTATTTTCAACTTTGAAAAAGTGGTCTCTTGCATAAAAATAAATTCTTTTCGTATGAAATTTTGTATTTATATTGATAAAAGTAAATGATTATGATTATCCAAAAGTTTGTTTATCATTTAATACTAGGAAAAGGGTTGTTGTGTCATAAATACTAACTATTACTAATACTAATATTATTTTTACATTAAACTTTTGAAATGAGCCAAATACATTACAAACAAATAATGCTTTAAATATAATGATTTTTTTTATCAATAGTGTTGTATCAGTTAGAAGATGATATAGAATAAATAATGTGTTATATATGTTAATTATTATATAGCAGGTATTTACTTTTTTAAATAATATCATTAAGCAAGGTAGTATTAAATAATTCTTTTCATGTCCTAAAATAATTTGGATGTAATCGTTTGAAGGAGTGATGTAGTAGAGTTTTGCTATCGACCCCGTGGTCCTACCACTGTGTTATTTATGTATTTGAGTTTGTGTACAAGCGCAAGATACTTCTAAAAAAATCTCCTGTCACTAAAACGTTATTAATTATATCCCAATGACGAATGGTATCGATACCCCATCCAATTGCTGACCCAGATTAACGATGCTATAGCCGAACTCGCTGGCGTTTGCCAAAAATGTGCTTATAATCTCACAATAAATGTTTTATTTTTGTTTCAGACCAACAACTAAAACATCATCATGGCGGACGATGAGGTTAGGTATGTATCAAAAATTATTTGGTTTTAGAAAATATAAATGAATTATGAATATCTACCGTGTAGCAGACAAACATCCTAATAATTTGTTTGTAAATGCTGTTACTTGATTTAAGAAAGTCGTTTTTAAAGTAAGATCGACTATGATTTAAAAGTAAATACAGACAATTTTGTTGAAAATTTTATTTCTACAATAACCAATATTCTCTTGATATTTTTCGACATAATCTTTCAGATAAGTTAAACAATGTCCTCTTCATAAATATTAACCAACAGTCCATTTGCTATGTATTTGATGTTATTATCTATTTTCATTAATTGTTTGCCTGAAAGGTTTTATAAAAAGGTCATAAAGCGGTTGAAACATTCTCATTTATACTAATCAGAATCCTCATCATGGCGGCTTGTACTTCCGCCACTGAATAAGCAAAACCACTTTCTCAAATTTCCTATATTCATCATATCTTTCTTAAATACTCCTGCTTGTTGCCGATAAACTTCAGCATAATAAATATTGTTTACATTAAAAATCTAATCACAGCAAAACTTTGTAATCGACGAGAGTAGTAATGAACAAAGCTGATTAATTGCTAAACAATGTGTTTTACTTCTGCTAGCAACTTGAGACTAATAGAGAGCAACAAATGACTAGAGAAGATTTAGATATGTTAAATGATCGCTAATAATTCTATTAGTGAAAAGCAGCTCTTACTTTAAAAATGATCATCGTTCTATACAAATAATTATTTTTTAATTCAATGTTTTTCTTTTTTTTCATATTTTTGCGTAAACCCACCTATTCAATTTCAACACCAGTATGAGGAACGGAATGCCTAAATTTAGAAACAAGAGGTAGGTACCGTTTGGTTTTCAAGTGCTGGCATTGCTTCAGGTGCTTCAATACAGGAACATATGACCATATCCTGCGCTTCAAGGCTGCTCTTATATGTTAAATTGCAAAATTTCCAAATGTTTTTGGAAATGCTTACAATTGCATCTAGCAGCAGAATTTTTAGGTTTACCAACAGGTTTAATTTTTGGAAACATAAAGAATCGTCCTAAGCATGGATTGAACGTTACTTTTATGTGTCAAACTTGAAAAGTATACTACGACAGTTTGATCTTTAGTAGAATATAGCTAATATGTGTAATGTTACGCATTGTAAAAGAACTATGAAACTATCAAGGAACCTCTAATTCGGTTGGACATAGTTCAGTGTAGTTTGTTCAATGTTTGCTATACATGTGGTGTATATATGTTGTAAGTAGTTGTAGTTATCTTGTTCCAAATGTGTAAACTAATATTGTTTTATATTTTTCGTTTTGTTTTTGATTAACACGTAATGTTTGAAATTACTTGAATAAATTGATGTTAAATATTATATAAACTATATTAACTGTCATAAAATATTTTTGATATTGGGAGAAATAATATACTTGTTATGCTTCATTTGTTTATTATCAGGTAACTGACACGAGTTTCTCAAAGTTTTGAGAATGATCCGTAAGGACCGAAACACTTGTCAGTTACCTGATAATAAACAAATGGAACATAACAATTATATTACTCCTCCCAATATGAAAATTTGGTTCCGTCAAAAAAGTAGCAGAACAAGTATCGATTTAAATATTTTTGATTTTCATAACTTTATTAATATGTAATTGTTACTTATTATTGTAGTTATTAAACTAGTCTATTTCAATGAAATTACAAAATACTTATGGTAAAAAGTAGGAAGTTAAATGTAATATTGATCAAAAACCTAATGAAATAATATTTGGCATCAATTTTAAAATGTTGATTTTTATAATATTCTAATTTATTTTTTTCTATTCTTTTTACAGTCAAAAAAGCGGCTGGAGGAGGTACCAAAATCTGTGCACCAGCTTACCGTCAGGAAATCAAAATAGGCAAAATTTAAAACAACTATTAATAATACTTTTTTTCTAAATTACACTAGCTAGATCAGGCAATCTAAAATCTAGTTCAATATAAAATAATATGTTTTGTAAATTTAGGAAAAGAAGAAGAAGCAGGCTGAGATCGAGCGCAAGAGGGCCGAAGTAAGGGCCCGCATGGAAGAGGCCTCCAAGGCCAAAAAAGCCAAGAAGGGTTTCATGACACCTGAGAGGAAGAAGAAACTCAGGGTGAGTAATTGTCACCATAGAACCACTTTGAATATTACATATTGAAAAAATATAACATTTGCATTTTTCAAAGAGGGGAATTTAATATGAGTGTTTGTTTAACAGTTATTGCTCAGAAAGAAAGCCGCTGAGGAACTTAAGAAGGAACAGGAACGTAAAGCTGCCGAACGTAGGCGCATCATTGAAGAACGTTGCGGCAAGCCCAAGATCATCGAAGATGCTAATGAAGGTAAGAAAATATTTAATTATATTCCCAAAAATACATTAGTTTAGTTATTTTGTCCAAAAAATAGACAATTGGAATAATATTGATTTTGCAAAAAATATAAATTACACGATAGCCGTGAAAACAAAGAATCACATTTTTTTTATTATAATTATATAATACTAGCCTCAATAATGAGTTTTCTCTCTCTATAAATTACAAATTTAACCAAATTTAATATTATTTTTAATTTTATTATCAAATACTTTTACATTCAGCCTATAACTTGCATTTATTTTTCAAAATATTTTAAAATTACTTGTCAAATAGAGCTCACTGTAAGAAACAAACTATTAATTAGAAAATGATTATCAAATTATTTTCTACAAATTTGAACATACATGTTTCAATAAAAGGGCAAACACCAAAAAAATTGTAATTTATCTAAAATACCTACAGAGTTATATCAATTAGCTTTCATAAAATTGAGTGTAAGTAATTTTTTGATATGTAATTCTATTTCATAAGCATTCGCAATTCTTCATTAACATATAAAAAGGCAAGTTCGATCTGTTACAGTACATATTTTACATATAAAATTAAAATATAAAATTTCAAAAGCAAAATTATTCCAAATTGTCTAAAATTGATTGATCAGTCCCTTAATTAATTTCTAGGTATAAATTTAAGAGGTTCATACGTACCATAACCGTACAGCTGCCCCATTGAATTTAAAAGATTCTTATTTTACACGTAAAAACGTAGATATAGTCCAAATTATTAAAAAATCTTCAGCGGTACACCGACATAAAAAAACACCTTCAAAATTTTAATGAAACACCTCATTTTTCATCCCTTTCAACAAAATTTACAAAAACTTAAATCCGAAAACTTCAGGTTATGGAGTTTAGCAAAAAGTTCAGCGCTTTCCATAAAATGTTTTTTCCAGATACCCAAAAATGACTTTTTCGGAATACAATTGTCGAAAATTTTGATATATCCAAAAATTATTTCTTCAAACATAATTCTACAAGTTTAAACCGTTTTTAACGAAGAGTTCAGAGTAAAGAAGTAATATTTAAGATTATTTTCTGCGTTATATAGTTTAAATTTAAAAATAATTTTAAAAAATATACATTTTTCATATTAGAAAATAAATATCGTATATATAATAAATAAACTAAATAATAATTGATATTATCTAACATTATCCTTTTTTAAATTTGTAATAAGGATTTCTTTTTTATATATTTTTAATTAAAATAATATAATGAAATGATAGAAATAAATAAAAATCGCTTATTAAATATTTCTTAACTTTATTATATGAAATAATTATTTAGATTTGTAGGGAATAATGTTTTGGATAAAATAGATCTTCATTTTCTAAAACCATTCCAAAAGGTCCTTTTTGGCGAAAAAAAATAAATTGATTTCTCCCCCCTCAAACCTAGATGTTACATAATCGTTTTTGTAATTTACCAGAGAGCCTAAAAATGACCTGCAAATCGTATTACGCTAAAATCTGCAGCCTGGAAGACGTAAAATATGACATAGAGTATATGGTTAAAAGAAAGGACATTGAGGTTAGATATAGCCAAATACGTTTAACACATAAAAATTAAAATTTTGAAACGATTCTGCAATCGTTGCACGCAATACTCTTTTTAAAAGACATTTAAAAATACTATCACCTTTTTTCACTCTCACACCACCGGCTTAGCATCTGCTACCATTTTAAAATTAGAAATGGTAGCCGTGCTTCGCTTGGACTTTTTTTGTTTTAATTTTTGTTTTCTTTTTTACAAAGCTACCATGTTACATGCGCATGCAAATTTCTGCAAGTAGTCGCGTTTCGGTAAAGACTCTCTCTACGGTTTATTTATTTCTTCCTAAAACTAAAATAAAAAAATCTGAAAAGAAAATAATCACTGTAAAGAGAACTTGATACTTGAAAATTCGTAAGTTTCGAAAGTAATTAAAGTTTAAAATATTAAATGATTTTTAAATAAATGAAAATTTGTGTTAGAAGCGCTAAACACAATGAAATATAAATCTATTTTTAAATGTCATTATTTTCATTTTTGGGGTTTGGAGAAACATTTGGAAAATAAATTATGGTTGCCAAAAATAATTTCTACATTAAACTTGAAAAATCTACAAATAATAACAGGTTAAATCTTAAAAATGGTAATAATTCAGTCAATGTATTTAAACACATTTTAATTTGTAATGTAGGAGAGACATTAGAAAGAGAAGAACAAAATGAATCTACGTGAAAGTTAAAAAAAAATGTCCAAACCCGGAAAGTATTTATATTTAATAAAACTGTAGACAGTCAATTGAATTATTCAAAAGCAACATTTAAGTTCAATTTATGCAGTTTTGAAGAATTTGATTAATTTGTTTTAAATTAAATTTATTTACTGTAAATAGCTAAGGCATATTAAAATTAATCAATTTAAGAAAAAGTTATCTTTTATTTATTTACAAATATAACTGTATTTTTTTATTTCAATTTGATATTGAAAATCTGCATTTCCTATAAATAAAATATTCTATAGAGATGAAATATTTACATTGGTTTTGATATTTTGTCGGCGATTTTTTTCTCTCCACAATTTTTTTTTTGAATTTTTTAGACTCTTTAAGACAAATCTGCCAGACTTATCATAAACGCATTGACGGGTTGGAAAATTCGAAATACGATCTTGAGAAGGAAGTAGAGAATAGAGATTTCCAGGTATATACTAGATGCTCCGGAAACGCATGACCACAAAGCACAAAAACAGTTGGCATACACAGCAAGCTATTTTTTGATATCAATTTTGCTAATTTGAATCAACTTTTTTATATAATTTTATGTGATAAAACATACATATTTTAGTATTATTTAAGTACAAAATTTTAATTTGATGAATTTAAACAACATCAACATTTAATTGATATATTATACTAATAAAATTTGAATTAAAATAGAATATATAATTATTTAACATTTAATCATAGTATAATGTAATTAAATATTTCTGCATATATAAGAGAGTTGATTATATGAGCATTATTGATGCTATAAAAAAATATTATTCATTGCTAAAAAGACACAGTTTATGCCAACAAAATGCCAAATTTGATTTGTTTTGCTACAATCTTAAAAATCATAAATAATATATTATTAATGTGTAGAAAAATTAATAAATTCATGCCTAAATTGTGATGGTACCAAAACATATCAAGGCTTATTAAAACACGACTGTCTACACGTCTGTCAATGATATATATTCGAAACTGCACAAAGAGTAGAGCTTTCTGCACCACAAACTAAAAATATAATTGGCTGCACAAAGATTAGATTTCACCATACCCGGTTAAGAGCTTCAGAACATTTTAGCCACCCAAACCACCAATTTTGCACTTTCCTACTACAATATGTATATATAATTTTTGTTTAATATTACGATCCAACCGTATACAAATGAAAAAATGAGAGAAAACAAAATGGATGAAATTAACGGACGCGAACGCCCCTTGGCTTTGTGCTTTTACTGCTTCCGATTGAAAATGAAAGTTTTAAAAATGTAAAAACAAATTATCCGCACTCTCTTTCTCTCTGTCTATCAATATTCCACCACGCTCCTCCATAATCGTTTTTTTTTTCTACGTAAGAGTGTTGCGTGTAATGCGCTGCCCCGTGAAGGTGACGTTGCCTATTGTGCGGTTTGTCTAGCGCTTTTTTATGTTTTTTTATTATTATTTTTGATTCATGGCGCAGCGCTAAAACGCAGACAACACTCAAACCCCTCCCCCTGCCCCTGAAAACGGCCAACAGTTTTTTTCTTCAGGTTTAAAAAGTGTAGACCCCCCAGTCCTTCCCTCTGTTTGTGTTAAC